>CAJHQP010002138.1:0-92637 GCA_905132765.1 Moricandia arvensis
AAAATTAGGTTAACGCTTATTGATGGTTCTTAATTCAAAAATTTGTCAAAAAGACCAAAACCCCCTAAAACATCTATCTATTTACAAACTATACATTTCTTACTTTAAATATAATCTCCTTCCTTCTATCACAAATCTAAACTTACGCCTCTTTTTCTATGAATCTTCTTTGATTTTTCCTCGTACTACTAAATCTTAGTGTTTGCATAGTCTCTTTTTCAGATCTCATTTTCTTTTTCAAAATTTGTTCTCCTTCTCAGATCCAAATCTTTTTTTCTACGAAATATGTTCTCCTATTCATATATGTTTTCTTCCTCAAAATTTGTTCTCATTCTCTCTATTTTTCCTTTTCTCTTTGATTTGTTTTCCTTTTTAATTATATGTCAATTTTCTTCTTCTTATTTGATTTTCTTTCTCTTGAATTCCAACTCTGTTCTGTTACACGAATACATGAAAAATCCAAAAATACAACTACAATCCAAAAATAAAGTTTTACCAAGTTGTACAATCGTTCAAATACAATTTTATAAAATTGCAAAACTTAGTTAAACTAGGTACAAAGTTTTACAAAGTTACCTCGACAATGGTAAAATTTAGTGAAACTTTGTTTATAGTTTTACCAAGTTGTACAATCGTCAAGTACAACTTTGTAAAACTGTAGAACTTGATTAAATTAAATATAAGTTTTACCAAGTTATACTTCAACACTGTTAAAACTTAGTAAAACTTTGTAATTTGGTAAAATTTTAAAATTTCGTAAAATTTAATAAAACTTGAGAATTTTGTAAAACTGTAGAATTGATAAAACTTTACAGTGATTATTGAGATATGAAATTTTAAATTTTGAAAAAAAAATGAAATTTAAAATTTGATTTGGAAAGAAAACAAAAAATGGTAAAATCGGAATTCCATTATTTCATTAAAAGTATGAGAGTATGTAGATTTATTAAGAGTATATGGCATTTCTTTCTTTCCTTTTTGTCAACAAGCTTATATGAGATTTTTGTCCGATTGGTTTAGATTTGAAAGGTGTTTGTGTTGGTTGTTCGGTTTGTCTAAACCGGGAATTTATCTGCTTACCGATATGTACAGAAAGTCAAACATTAACAAAACTTTTGTCGAACATTGAAAATAGCCACTCCATTTAATTCACATCAACATAATCTTCAAATATAAAATGGAGTTCTTGTTGATCCCATTCTGTATTAAATCATTTCCAATATTTTTTAGAAAAAACTAATAACAATGCCGGAAAATGCCAAGCACGGCCCAAGACTCTCCTTTTCTCACGATTTTTGCCACACTGATTCCATACCAATCGAGCAAACTCCTTCAGAACCTTCAAGCATCAATTTCGATTTCTCCATTCCCGGCAGCGAAATCACCGGTGAAAGCTCATGGTCCGCCGAAGAATTCTTCTCCGACGGGAAAATACTCCCCACAGAAATCAAAAAGATACCCGCCAAAGATGGAACCGGTTTGTATACGAATCCAATCGGGGATACTAAACCGGTTCTAGAAATCGGATTAACGAGGATGGGAGCGAAACCCGATACGATGTCGTTTCACGTTCCTTCTGAACCGTGTCGTCCCAGACCGGAAACGAATCCAATCAGACATGTTAAATCGGTTCATGAAATTGAAGAAGTCGAAGAAGATGAAGAGAGACCCAATGTGAATCCGTGTTGGGGGCTTAAGAAAAAAAGCGAACGTCTCGATTCCGAAATCGGGTTGCCATTACTTTCTGATAACTTGACCGGTTCGAATTCAAAACAGACAGAAACTATGAAGCTTGAGGTTTCGTCTCCTTCTTCTTCGTCTTCTTCTTCAAACTGTAGTTCTCAGAAACCGCTATTGAGGAAGAATAGCTATGGACATTACAGTTACGGCGGTAATGGAGGCGGGATTAAGGTGCATTCGTTTCTGGATGTGATTCCGTCTGGCAGTTTGTTTGGGTTAGGATCGATCATTGTCGGTAGTGGAAGTGACAAGAACAAGAGATCAGTGTTTTTTCATTGGTAAGAAAGTTTTTTTTACTTGGATCTTTGTTTCTTACTTTCTTTCTCTGGAGCTCTGAACTCCACAGTTCTATGACATTGACCATTGGCTTTCGTGGTCCCAATTGTTGAGTTTCTTTTTTAGATTTTCCTATCAATCTGTACTTAAATGTATTATTTCTGTTAATACACACATATTGAATTTAAAGATACTTAACTTTTTAAAATAAAATTCTTGCTAAACCTTTTCAACAAACTACAATGAAAAATTATAACAATTTTTTTTTTTATGAATGAGTTATTTTCTCGTCTAAAAGTAATTTTTTGGGTTTATTGGCGAAATAACCATATTTGAGTGACAAATTAAGTGAGTAGCATTGATTTTGACATAATTCAATGTCAGGTTTTTTGGTCACATTCTCTCCGGTTTTGCCCTTTCACGTAACAGGTTGTCAGTCACAATTCATAAAGTAAGTGACGTGGTTATTTTTGTGGCACATAACTATATAAAGCTTATAGGCCAGTTGCAATTAATACATATGATGTAAGAGAATATTGCAACATGAGTGGATAATAGTTGTACACGTTAAACAATTGATATTAACGTAATGAATGAACAACGCTACATGTATTACTATTCTATATGGCAAAAAGTATAGATCACGAAATAAATTGAACCATATCAACTAAGAACTAAACCCTACACGGAGATGTAAATCCTAATACGATGTTAACCCCAAACTTTCTTAAATTAAACATAAACAAATCACTCAACCGTCCATGTCAATATAAACTCTAATTTCCCTAAAAAACTATTTCAAATGAAAAAGAAGCAGCGATCCACGTATACCTTTATTGTCCAGATACATATGCACCGAGTGTTCTATTCCACATCACCGAAATAGTATATGATTATAACCCCACCTACAACTCCTAATTACTAAACATCCCAACCCCAATCCCTAGATACTAAACCTTATCGAAAGAAGTTAATGATGACCCAAACCGTACCCTCTCGTCTTCTCAATACTAAATCCTAAACTCTAATCACTAAACACTTACTCAAATGTAAACCATAAACCCAAATAGAATGGAACAAAATAAATGACATAACACATGTATATAGTATATTATGTAGACTCCTTGAAAACACAAACCATATGTTAGTTGTACGTAAACTTTCTCTTTTGTGTAAGTTAAAAGATGTCGTTCTCCTCTAATTTATGTTCTTTTTCATATGTATTCTTTAGTTAGATAAGATTACATGTACATGTTTTTCCATATTATGCGCTTTTTATACAACCATATAGAATATAGTAAAACCAAAAATCATAAGAATGGAGGACAACTGGTAATTGACAGCATATGGATACTATAACCTTATTCGAAAGATAAACTAAACCCTAAATCCCAAATATAAACCCCAACCCCAAATATGAATTTTAAACTCAAATATAAACACCATAAACCATTTAATTAGAATACTATACTATTTCGCTAAGATAGAATAGATAAGGTGCACCAACAACTAAGAATGATATTCTCATTCCCAAACACATGGGATTACGGTGGACAAAATTATTATGACCTCATCCTATAAACCCAAAATTCAAATTTCTAAATCCATCAACCTAACATTCACAATCATAATCTATAGTTATGCAACGCTGTACTATATTATAGATATCAACTAAACTTGGACTATGAAATACATAGGAGTATAGTGGACACGATTACTCTGACTCCATCCCACCCCTATAATAACTAAGCCCTTAATCCGAATAACTAAACCATAACCCCCAAATATAAACCCAAACCCCATATATAAAATTTTACAAACCCTATAAACCGTAAACTAAACCCAAATAGGAAGTTTATTAATTTGTAGACCATCTTAACATACTATATAATTTTAAAAATGGAATAAACGTGTCTCCAATAGTTTGAATTCCAATTCTTAAGTGCACACAAAGAAATACATCCTTGATTTTTAGTACAACATACATAATATTACAAAATACCGCTGAACTGTAAGTTAAGAGAAAACTAACAAATATGAATTTCAAGCACACATTTTTTAATATGAAACTGAAAACTACATCTAAGTAGTACATGCCCAGCATGGTTAAGCTTCTCAATTTGGGGGCACCGCCTTACACATATCCAGAGTGCAATGGCATAGTTCTCCGTAACATGTTCTTCAATCACCAACTGTCGGGAGACAATGTAATGCAGAAACATAACAGAAAATGTACGGGCTCCCATCTGCAAAATTCTTCCGAAGTGGGAATATCTGAACATCGCCAACTGCTCGTCTTCTAATGCATTCTTGATGAGGTCAATCCAAGGGAGGTTGAAATAATTGTTTACCCGTTTCCGACCTGATGGCTCAAATCCCGACTCAAACATTTTAATTTGGAGGCCTAATTCATACATGCTAGACGTGGCGAAGAACAAAATATATAACGAGTTAATGTATTGAAACAAATATATAACAATAAAATGTTTAGCAAACCATTACGAAAAGAACATATAATGATTAAAAAATACTAAGATATAATACTTTTTTATTTAAACGCATGCATGCTATGTTACCAGAATACATGAAACATAATAGTATGGAATATCAGAATACTATGGAATAGTATAGCTGATCCGTTGTATGTGAAATAGTACAACAACTTATGTCGTATTGCTTCTGAAACAGAGCCTTTTGTTGTTGCGTATACAAACTAAGCCACAAACAAATAGAATAGACAACAAGATACTACTCGATTCCACATGCAACAACAAATTAATTCAGATTCAGAGAGCAAGAACTTACATGCTTGAAATTCCCTTTTGTAATACGCATCAGCGAGGTCGAATCGAAATCGTGCACCTCATCGCAACAACTGTTCTATTTCGATGCACTTGTCGATTTCAAAACCCAAGAAGCCTCAGCCTTCCCTCCCCGCACGAGTCTTTGTAAGCGGTCTTCTCCTCCACAAAAACTTATGCTAGAATGTAGATGGTAATTCACCTCGCCGGATCTCCTGTTGCGGCGTCCTCATGACTGTCGCTTTTAGAGTTTGAGAAGCATCCTCCTTCTATCATCGAAAAAGCCTTCGAAAATGGTAGTCTCTTTCACTTCTTCGGGCTGTGGCGTCTTGGTCGCTCAAATCTGAAAAAAGGCTATTCATTTTTCCATTGAAAACTCAGTTTGTGAAAGGTGAGTGAATAATAGAAAGCCACGTTTTACTTTCTACAACCACAAATTATTAATTAAAATTATTATTTTTTGTGCAGGTTGCACCGGTTGTCTTTAGGGGCAAAATAGCATTATCACATAATATGAAATGTGTGTATCGAAAAGCTAGGTCAATTGGTTATTTTGTGAATTATGCTTTTTTTTTACGTTATACAGCCCAATTTCCCTATATAATTAAAGTAATTTATTTAATGAGCAATCTTTTGTCTAGTTTAGTAAAATTTACGTTTAAAATACTCTCTTAATGTTATTATAAAAGTTGTTTTAAGTTTTAACACATTTATCCTTAGTCAATTTCTTATTTTTTCATGTCGAAAAAATATATTTTATTTCAATTTATTAAACCATAAATTCAAAATATAAATAAATTTGCAATTTTATCAAATTCTAATATGTAAAAAAATATTTAGAATAAATAATATTTAAAAGCTAAACAAATTTTAAATATTAAATGGATATAATATCTTTAAAAACTTTAGTTTCGTAGCCGAATGAATTTTGATCAGATTAAAAATCAACTTAAACTTTATTTTAGGTTATCTTTGACAAAAAAAGTAATTTTTGTTTAATATATATATATATATATATATATATGTATATTAACATTTAATTTTGAAAATAAAATAAATTGCAGTGTATCAAAAATGTATAAATATATTATATTTTAGTTATTAACTATTTATATCCACAAAATCTAGAACAACCACCCAGTATTCATACAAACCTCCTCACTGGATAATATACAGAAAAATATAACCTTTCAATTAGTATATTCCATTTTGGTTGTTCTTGTATTCACTATGTTCTTTCTGGCGGTCTATATTTATTTATAACTTTTGTTCTTCTTCTTATTTTGTCAAATATCAGACACATCATGTGACTAAAAATATATTGGGTGTCTGTTTGGCGAGTGTACGTGTGGTGGAGGTTGGCCATGGCTACGGTTGGACAAAAAAACCGAACTTGAAATTCAAACCGATCCAATTCGATAAAAGTTAAATTTATACCGAAATGAACACAAAATAATATATGAATGGATCTTGTTTTACAGTATTTTAGGTTTTGAGTTTTATTCGAATTCTAATGGATATCGGATAAAACTCTGAATTTTTTCAAAACCTCATACCAAACATAAACTTAATTCTGAATAAATACGTTAATAAATATTTATAACAAGAAAAATTAATTCCAATATTTTTTGTTTAATGTATTTTTCATAACTAGTCAAATATTGAGGATTTTAAGTTTTGACAATTGTCTAAAGTTTGATTATAATTTAGGTTTTCTTCAAAAGTTCAAACTATTTTTTTTAAGTTTAAATAATTTTTTATGTGTATATAGTAATTATTGTTAAACTGCTTATGCTACTCTCTTCTTAACAACCACTTTTTTATATATAATGTTACCAACCCTTTGTTAATGTAACTTAAAAAAAAAATCAAGTTTGTGAACTTAAATATGTGAAGTAATGAGTATTTTGAATAACTGAAACCTGAATTTAGAACTGAACCCAAATTTAAAATGGGTTTAACCGAGTTTCAAATGTGTTGCTATTTCCAAACTGAACCCGAGCAAATCCGTACCGACCCCAAACCAAACTTTTATAATACTAGGGGTTTTCCCCGCATTTCGCGTAATTGGTATTTGTTTTTAGTTTCAAAAGTTTAGTTATAAGATATTGTATTTCTGTGAGATTTTTTTGCTTATGGAAGATCTAAGAATATTGATATCAAACTTGTTACAATTGACTAAATTACATAATGTCATAATTATAATTTTAGTGAGATATTGTTTTATTTTTGTTTAGGAGATGTAATTATTTTATTTATTTTATTTTTTGAGATCATCCATTATTATGTTTACTTTTATGAGTGTTTACTCGTTTTGTTTTGTATTATGTCGCTCGTCCGGAATTTGCAATTACTTACTTGAACTTTTATTGTTGCAGTGAGATTACGCTAGCTTTTATTATGTATCATTTGTTTTTTTAATTTACATAAATAATTGAACATATTAATCTTACATCGATTAAATTATTTCATATGTTAGCAATATTTGTAGGTTTTGCACTTGCTTTTGATGTTGTTGTGGTGAGTGACATTGTTATCGTGTCATGTAATTGTTGCTTTTGTATTCCTATATATTGTTAAGTAATATGGTAGTCTTGTTACTCTAAGATGTGAAGCAATTTTTTAATACATTTTTAGCTTTGGTCCATTTTTGTTTTTCTTAGTTTTTATGCACGCCTGTCCAGGTATATTTTACTGACCTCGAACTCTCTTCTTCATAACATCAATTTAATGTATAGGTGAATGCCATTGTCATACAAAGCTTTTGTTGTTACGTGGAAACGTTGTAGTTTATATCCGTTTGTTTTTGAATTTTTTTTATTATATTCCTCTAACATAATGAGCTTCCAAACCGCCGCCCAAGAGCCATTTTGTCGTAGGTTCGTTATATATGTGCAAAATTCTAATGAATAGACCATCAATGGTATGTTTCCAGACATGGCAGTCTTGTACGACATTTGGTAGAATTAGTGTTAATTCCATAATGTTACATACATTTTTTTTTTAAGAAAATAGTGTTAGGCATGAAATGGTGTTCACCTATGTTTTTTAAGGTGTCTTTTAAAATGCGAGAGACGGTATTGTTATGTCATTTTGCTTTCTTTATGAACGTTTGTTAATGCTTTAATGATGGTAATAGATATGTTATTTTTATTATTATTTTATTTATTAGATTTTGTTATTTTTTAAAAAATGTTTTGATTATGTGACGTTAGTCGTGTGTCTCCAACTCCCCGTTATTTCAATGTTAATTTCTGTAGTCCTAAGTTTGTAACAAAAAAACAAAATAATAAACAAATAACTGAGACTTACTTGTTTTTTTTTGTAGTTTGGTTATGACGAAACGCGAACAAGTAATATCATAAATAGATTTTCTTTTCTCTTTTGTGTTTTGTTGAATTTTCATGAATTTTCTCTATTATTATTTGATGTTTTATATATTTTATCATATTGTGTATTTTCAATAAATTATTTTTTGATTATTTTTTCACCAAACTCAATTTATATTATGTGTTTCATTAAACTGATTTTTGTTTTATTTTGTATATCTTATTATTTTTAATTTTAAACAGGTTATTGTAAAAAAAATGTTCTAATTATTTGTTAATTATGGTTTGTGGTTTTATCATTTCCTGTTTATTTTTCTGAGTTTGAGCTTAGTGACAAAAAAAAGAAAGAAAACAAATTTCAGTAGATCCATTCCTTTTTTTGTTGGCCTAAGTTTGATGAAATATTAGAAAAACATTTTGTAACCTTAATTTCATTTTTATTTCTTTATTTATTACTACTATTTTCATTATGTTATGTCACTTGTACTAAAATATTATTGTCTTACTAAACCTTCACCAAACTAAAGTTAGGTTATCTAATTTCACTAAATTTTATTATTTAAAATATATATGTATATTCAACTAATTCTTTCTCATTCTATTTTGATTATGTAGTAAAGTTTTGTTGTGGTTTGATCATTTTTTGTCGTATAGGCTTAAACTTGGTGGTCAAAAAGGAGAAAATTATTTCAAGAGGTGAAAATTCTTTTATTTTTGTAGGCATGAATATGATAAAACGTGAAAAATAGCGTAAATGGATTTTTTTTATTTTCTTACTTAAGATTTAGAATTATGTTTTAATATTCACCAAATTATTATATAATCCCTCTGTTACAAAAAGATATAAGTTTTAGAAAAAAAATGTTTCTAAGATATACATATTTCCAATACACTTTTTATTAATTAATAATGGTAAATTTTAAAATTCCATTAAATTAATTATGTTTCTTGCATTTCTATTGGCTAAAAATTATGGAAAATAGTTGGGAATTGTTTAAAATACCACATTCCTACTACCACTTTTCATGTTTACCTTAACTACTTTTAATGAGGTGGCGTAAGGAGAAAATACTTCATTTTCCTTTATATATATATAGATCCAAATTGGCTAAATTTATTTTCTCAAAAAAAAGGAACTGACCTCGAACCAAAACTGGTTGGACACCCAAACATCCCTGCCTAGCCATGGTGAATTGACCTTAATAGGTCAGCAAATAGAAAATGTAACTAAATTTCGTTTATGTTGAGATCAGTGTTTTTATGTTGAATCTATTAAGGATTCAAATAACTGAGTAAAACATTATGAAAACACGTAAAATCGAAGAGAAAAAATTGGAGGCTATCGACTTCAAACCTAGGAAAATCGCAGGTCAAAATGAAGGTGACGATGATGAAAAGAAATCGTTACCCTTTATTAAAAAAAGAATAAATAAAGCGAACCAAAAAGAGACACTTGGGATCGAATTCGAGTTTCAATATACCAAAAACCAATTGTCACCAACTAAGACATAGTATTTTACTGCATAGTATTTATTTCCGTCTGATAAACTTCATTCGAAATAGAGATTACAATGTTAGATACCTAATCTGGCGGAAAAACAAGAAATTTCCAGCAACAGAAACCTATGAAATAGGCAAACAAGCCTAAGAAACATGCAACTAAAACCCACTCCGGTTGCAACAAAAATTCACATATAAAATAAGAAAATTCACAAACTTCTGAACGAGATATAACAAAAACCGATACAAATCCACATATAAAATAAGAAAATTCACAAACTTATAGAGAAACTAACACCTTCAGCTTGCAACACCTCGACACATCCACACACTTCTGAACAAGATTTATTGTTCTTGCCCACATGCCCACCGAACAATAACATTAACTTCTACCAAAAACGAGAGCACTCCTCTCGACACCAACGAACTCAGACTTTATAACCCGGCAAGATATAACCAATCTAGGGTCACAGACTCTTCCGGATTCGGCAGCGACGCACTTCATGCGATCAAACAAAACCTCAATAGAAATATTACAAAGAAAACTCCAATCTCAAAAGAACTGGAGAAACACGAAGTCTAAACCCGCCAAAACCCACCGAAAGCATAAAGAAACCAGCAGTAAAGGACATGTTACCGCTCAAATCACTACCAAGAACCCAAAATTATTACAAGCGACCAAGAACCCACTAGAAAATCCACGAATCTCCCTATAGAAGAGAACAAAACAACAACACCAATCCCTAGAAAAACCAAGCTGAGAACCTCACTACACCAAGCTCAAAAAGAGATTTGGGTAAGACAGACTTGAACGGGACATGTAAACCGAGAAATGGGTGGATCCAGATCTAGATTAAGCCATGTGCAACCAAAACCAGCCACAGCCATAGCTGCATCAATAAAATAAAGAACAACGGCTTTAGCATACAACAAGACTCACGGAAAACCCGACACACCACTCCAAGCCATGAGATCTCAGGACAAACAACCTGGAAACTCGACAGAACTGAACATAAAAAGGTACAAAATCTAAAGGATGAGAAACCATGATGGATTTGACCAGCGGTGGCGCTAGCGGAGCCACCACGCGCTGGTCACCGGAAAAGACGCAGAACTCGACTTGAAGGGAGGAGCAGGGACGGCTGAGGAGAGAGGTGGATGTGTTGATGTTGCAATGTAGTTTAGTGATACACTAAAAATCGGATCTTGCTACTGTCAAGTTAACAGTTTTAGTTGTTGTACTTGAGATTCAATTCCAGAGGACCGTTTTACACTATATCTTAAGATTTTTATTTCTTAGCTAAAACTTTCAGATTTAACAGAGAACAAGGTAAAAATAACAGAGATCAAGGTACGGTTTGAGTTGTTTTAATTTGGGGAAAAAGCTAGCCTAGGGTGATTAGACGGATGCTAGATATGATTAAGCCACACAATTATTCAAGTTCAAATTAAGAACAAGCCTAGAACATAGATCAATGGCTAGAACAACCCACTGTCTTGGCGCTTGTTCCTTTCATAGAACAGCCCCGGAGACTAAGCTTTCGCTTGTTCCAAGTTCTGTCTATGAACAGTAACGATCATGTCTATTCAGTTCATATTATACCCTAATATCTACTTTCGCTGATTAGGGATATAATATTTATTCTAGACAGATCCGGCAATCTATAACACGGTTAATGAATAGATGAAACCTTAGATCTAACACAAGGTGATCAGATTCATGCTAGCATTGAGTTAGGTCTAGAGTAAAGGCCATCAATGAACATTTAACTTATCTATGTGTAGCTTAATAAATCTAACACCCTAACACCCTAAGCTAACAATATTGACTACTCAGCAATCATGGCAATAAACACAACAAGAAATACTAAATAATACTCCATAAATCGAATTAAAAACTAAAAATAGGGTTCAAGAAATCTTCTATAATCGCGAGAACAAGGTGAAGATTTTTTCTCCCTTACAAAATATTGAATCCAAACGAGTATTTGCTGAAAAGTACGAGAGAAAATTGAGCTGAAAGGAGTCTGCCTCTCCTAGTGGTCGTGCCTTTCTTTTATAAAGCTTTTGTGGCGTCTGGAAGGAGGGAGAAATAAAACTAGGACAAATCCTAAAAGATTCTGCAGTATTCTAAAATATCTCCCGCAGGGATCAATGCCCTGCTTGATCTCTGGGGTTGTTCTCCGGGACAGAATTTAAATTTTCCCTTTTTCTTCATGTTTCCTTCTAAAGTTTCACAGCCTCTTTTGTACCTGAAATGTCTCGAATAGAGCTGTAAGTACTCTATAATTGCATGAGAAAGATCAATAAATTACATCCAAAGTATGCTAAAAACACACTATATCAAATTCCCCCAGACTTAGATCTTTGTTTGTCCTCAAACAATTTCAAGCATTAGAACATGTTAGACATGACTCAAGGTGTGGGAGCTCTCCTATTCTCAGTAACCATTCTTTAACCACAAATCTCTGAACCATACAAGCTGTGTATCTAGTACTGCACACCCTTACCAGAACACCCCTGACTGCTGTTCAAAATCGGCTCCATACTCTGTGTGTCAAACCTGCAATGTTACACCTTTCTAACAAAACTCCTTATATTCAAATTAAGAGTGACATGAGCATATCTTATCACAGCACTAGACAGGGTAGACAACGCTAGGTAAGAACATGCTTTTTCGGTTTGTGGGGCTGCAAGTTTTAGTGGTTACCATTTTCTGTAGAGGAATGTAGGGGATCACACAAAATTGTAAGAGAGTATGGATCCATTAATCTCCACATCTTAACTCATTTTGCTTGTTCTCCCCACCTTGATCTCTCTAACTTGTTCCCCTCCAATACGTTTTCCTAATCAAAGACAGTGTTTCTGAATTATATCTTCCTCTCTCAATCATCAATGAGAATAGATAAAGGTTTTTTTCGAAATCAAATGATGATGATAATGAGAGAGGGTATTTACAAATGTGTTTGGTGCCTCTGATGGTTATGATGCCCTTCTTTTGATTTTGCTAAATCTCCTTGTTCCTTACTTCAGAGAACAGTCGGATGGTCCTTCTGATTAGCTTATTCTCATCGACTGCCTTGTTCTCAACGCCCTGATCTTTATGCCTTGTTCTCTTCACCCTTGATCAGTGGTTCAATGCAGCAAAAACGAGTTAAGGCTACGTTGATCCTTTCCTCTCCGACCCTTTTACACAATTCTACACATATGACAATTAGAATAACAGAATGCATGCAGGTGGAATAAAGGTTATGGGTTTTAGGGTGGGAACAAGCTAAAAATGAGCCAACCACTCATGAACAAAAAGATGGATGAAAGGATAAGGAGTCCTGAGTGTGATCTCGTTTCCCTTCTCTAGTGCTGATCATTCTAAGCATTTCAGTCAAAATTAGGCTCAAGTTAGATGGAGTTAAGCTATACAGGTGTACCATTACAAGCAGAGGGCTTCTGGAGAACAAAGTGATGATGTTCTAGGTCCAAGTGTAGGTCTTTCGTCACTGCTAAGGTCATTGGATAAGATAACAAATAGCACAAAGAGGTTAATGAAATAAGGTCCTAGTTCCCACAAGGTTGGACTGACTCAATAAATCACAGCAGACTCGATAGAAGCAAATAAGTAGCAAAGCACACACATAAGTGCCTCCCCCAGACTTACTTCACACCGTCTTTGGTGTGAAATAAAATCAAGGAAGGCGAAATAAAACAACAGAAAAAGAAAAGAGTTCAAAATGGATAAGACAATGGAATAGATGGTAAGGCGGGGCGCTCAGTCCGTCTCTTCGTTGTCTGACTGACCAGCATACCTCCTGTTCCTGCCCCTTCACTCTCCTGCTAGTGATGGCGCACCTTGAGCTCCCATGCTTGTTCCCTCCGTCTTGATCGGCGTCTGGAAACATCCCCCTGTCACTGCGCAGAGTATCCTCCTCATGAGGCTGTTGTACTTGCGCTGGGACACAACCATTCAACGCTTGTACGTGTCTGAGTCCGCATCATCCGCTAAGGGACCCATATCATACTCATCCACCGGAGTAACATCCTCTACATCGTCCATGTTTGCATCAGTTGTGGCCGCACGTGGATCAACACAAAGGTGCTCATAGGTGGGGAGCAACTCGATGTTCTCCCAGATGTGCAGGCCCGTAATGTCATGCTGAGGTAGGGAGCAGAAAAGAGCGGTCCCATCACGATCGCAAAAATTGTATGTCCGCTCGTCTCTTAGGATGCCACAGTGGATCAGGTAGGGGATGTCAATGAACTCAGGGGTGGCGTTGACCTTGTAGGCAGTGAGATCAAGTTGGAGGTGCTCAAACACGGGAATGAGCATGCTGCCGCAACGCTCAGTCAATCATTTTCCTCCCTTGGGCAGTATTTTGGTCTTCTTGTCCACAAACATCTGAGCAAGTACGAAGCCCGGGTTGGTCTTTGGTTCGGCTTGGGGGATCTGAGCCTTGGCAGCTAAGATCTCATCACGAACTCCCGCGTAGAGCAGCTGCAACTCGCCATTTGAGACCTTGGCAGTGGTCTCCTTAGTGAACAGGAGGTGGCTCAAGGTCTTTGCGACGATCCTCAACGTAGGGTTGCGGATACCAGACTGGTAGACTGAGCACGACTTGTACTCCGCCATTAGATATGAGCTCCCAAAACTTCTGGGTTGGTGCGAACTTCTTTGGGAAGTGGAGATCCTTGGGGTCGCTATCGATCTCATAGACCCCATTGAAGTCGTCCAGAGAGAGTGTGTGCTTCTTCCCTGAGGCGAAGAAGCTGAAGTAGGCGGTGTCAAGGCTTGGCTGCTCAGGGTCATCGTAAGTGATCTCATAGGAGGCCAAGCGCTGCCAGAACAGATCAGGGTACAGGGGGTGCTCTTTGAGACAGATCTCGCTCAAGCCCATTGCGCTAAGCATAGCGTGAGAATCTTCATCGAAGCCTAGTGTGTTGAGATCCCCTGAGTGGAGAGTACTCGTGGGGGCAATAGTCATGTCCAGAAACGCGTTGTACATATGCGAATGCTCCTTAGTCCAAACCTCCGTCGAGTGCTCCGGGATTCTAGGATCCGAGATGTCAATCTGAGTCTTCTCCAAACGTGGCCAAGGGTAGGTCGCGTTCATAGGGTTTGGTGGAGGAGCTGGAGCATGGGAGGATGAGGCGCGAGCAGCCACGGCTCCCTTGATGCAGGCTTTCTTCATTCTTGGAGGCATCTGCAAGGCAAACCACCAGAAAATATCCAAGTCAAATTATAGTTCAACCCACAGTCATATATCATCTCAGCATCCTCAAACACACATATAAACAACAATCAAACACGCCTCAAGAGACCCATCAAATATGCCTTAAAATCGCGGCCCAACCGAACCCTAATACTCTCGATTTCAACATGCCAACGAACCAACTTCTAGTATAATCCTATCTACAATAGGAAGTGACATACCCTTTAAACAATCCATAATCGTTCTAGTTAAGTTTGATAGAAGTGAGAGGAAAGAACTCCTCTTTTGCCGCGATTGCATGTGAGGAAAGAGAGAGTTTTTCACGTTTGTACCTTGTTAATCGGCTGAGGCAACTCCACAGATTGATAGAGCTTGAGAAATTGTTGAATTTAGCCTCAAAAATCTCTCAAAACGGTTGAGAATCGAAAAACTTGGGGCTTTGGCCGAAAATAGGGTGAAATTGCGATGGGGAAGAAGAAGGGTTGGGGTGACATGGTTTAAATAGAGGGACCCCTCCTTGAAAGAGACTTTTTTTTCTTTCTTTTTTCGTGTCACTTACCTGGCAGGGATCAACCTCAGAGAACATGGTCACCTTGTTCTCCTGAGTTGTCTTGTTCTCAAAATGTGGTAACTCGGGTTTTTTCTCGTTTAATCCTGAAACTAATAAAAGCAAAAACAAAAACAAGTAACAATGAAAACCTAAATTATATACACATTTACCAGTGAGTTGCCTCCCACCAAGCGCTTAGTTTAAGTCATTAGCTTGACTTGGGTTGGAGGATCAAGGGGAAGAGAAATCGCCTAAGGGAATTTCTTCACCTTCTGCGATGGTTGTGTCAGCAAGATATGGTTTCAAGCGCTGACCATTCACAGCGAACTCACCTCCTCTCGTGTCCAACAACACAACAGCTCTATAGGGTCTGACTTCCTTGATGGTGGAGGGGCCAAACCACCTTGATTTCAACTTATCAGGGAACAACTTCATCCTTGAGTTGAACAGCAGAACAAGGTCGTTTGGCGCAAAATTCATGTTGATGATCCGCTTGTCATGATACGCCTTCGTCCTTTTCTTGTAGATTTTGGAGCTTTCATAGGCCAGATGCCTGATTTCCTCTAGCTCGTGGAGCTAAATGGAAAGTCTTTGTGCTGCAGTCTTGATGTCAAAGTTGAGTTCAGAGCCCAGGCTGCCGTGTACTCAAGCTCCACAGGTAGGTGACACGCCTTACCATAGACCAGGTTGTAGGGCGTGGTCTCGATAGGTGTCTTGTAGGCTATTTTGTATGCCCAGAGAGCATCGTCTAGCTTGAGCGACCAATCCTTGCGTGTTGTGCTTACTGTCTTTTGAAGAATGCTCTTGATCTCTCTGTTTGAGAACTCGACTTGACCACTGGTCTGCGGATGGTAAGCGGTTGCTACCTTGTGCTTGACACCGTTTTTATTCAACAAACCTTGAAAGACCTTGTTGATGAAATGAGTGCCTCCATCACTGATAATCACTCTAGGGATCCCAAATCTTGGGAAGATAATGGTTTTAAACATCTTGACCACCACTCTAACATCATTTGTGGGGCTGGCCAGCGCCTCAACCCACTTTGACACATAGTCCACCGCGACTAAAATATACTTGTTCTTGAATGACTTAGGAAAGGGCCCCATGAAGTCTATTCCCCAGCAGTCAAAGACCTCGATCTCCAAGATGATATTCTGAGGCATCTCATTTCTCCTACAGATGTTCCCTTGTATTTGACATGCGTTACACCTTAAGATGAAGGCGTGAGCATCCCTAAACATCGTTGGCCACCAAAAGTCAGCTTGAAGTACCTTCGAAACTGTCTTGAAAGTCGCAAAGTGCCCAACATAGGAAGAACCGTGGCAATGATGTAGTATCCCTGGAATCTCTGCTTCAGCTACACATCTCCGGAACAGTGCATCTTTGCAATGTCGATATAGGTCTGGCTCATCCCAAAAGTAATGGCGAGCATCTCTCAAGAACTTCCTTTTCTCATTACCAACAAACTCCAATGGCTCTTTCTCAGCAGCTAAGTAATTCGCAATCTCAGCAAACCAGGACAGATTTGAGTACCTCTTCTTGATCGCTGCTACAAACTGTTCTGGGTTGGGGGAACAAGCATCGGAGAGCAGGGGTCCCTTTATTCAGCATAGGTTGATCGCATACACGTGTTCCACAGGATGACCTTCATTGAGAGCAGTCTGTTCCTCGATTTTCATTTTGGACAAGTGATCTGCAACACCATTCTCAATGCCTTTCTTGTCCTTGATCTCTAGGTCAAACTCCTGGAGCAAAAATATCCACCTCAGCAAACGTGGTTTGGCGTCTTTCTTCCTCAACAAGTACTTCAAGGCTGCGTGATCAGTGTGTATTATCACCTTGGAGCCAACCAAATAGGATCTGAATTTTTCAAAGGCAAAGACAATAGCCAAGAGCTCCTTCTTAGTGGTTGCATAGCGACATTATACTTCATCCAAGGTCCTGCTCGCATAATAGATCACATGCAGCTTCTTATCTTTTCTCTGACCCAACACTTCTCCCACTGCGAAGTCACTGGCGTCTGTCATGATCTCAAAGGGAAAGTCCCAGTCTGGTGGTTGCACAATCGGAACACTGATCAGGGCACCCTTGATCATATGAAATGCGGTCAAGCAGTCAGTGTCAAAGTTGAACTTGGTCTCCTTGCAGAGCAACCTTGTGAGTGGTCTCACGATTTTGGAGAAATCCTTGATGAATCTCCTGTAGAAACCAGCCTCTCCCAGGAAATTTCTGATACGCTTGATTGAGTTAGGTGGTTGTAAGCTCATCATCACTTCGATCTTTGCTTTGTCTACCTCGATCCCCTTTTCAGAAATCTTGTGACCAAGCACTATTCCATCTTTCACCATGAAATGGCACTTCTCCCAATTCAGCACCAAGTGTTTTTTTTCACATTGCTGCAATACCCTGCACAAGTTTGACAAACAAACAGAAAACGAACTCCCATAGACACTGAAATCATCCATAAATACTTCCATAATATCCTCAATTAAGTTAGTAATAATGGACATCATACAACGTTGAAACGTTGCTGGAGCATTACACAAACCAAAGGGCATGCGCCTGTAGGCAAATGTACCATAAGGGCAAGTGAATGTCGTCTTCTCCTGATCATCTGGATGGATGGAAACCTGAAAGAAACCTGAATAACCATCTAAAAAGAAGTAATACGGATGGTTAGCCAATCTCTCAAGCATTTGATCAATGAATGGAAGTGGAAAATGATTGCGAGTTGCAGCATTTAATTTCCAAAAATCAATGCACATGCGATGTGACACCCCCGATCTGGTCTAAGTATAAGTTGACTCGACCAGCCGTGCAATAATCAAACAAGAACATGCACAGCCGATCACAAGTAACTTA
This sequence comes from Moricandia arvensis, assembly GCA_905132765.1. Classification (NCBI taxonomy): domain Eukaryota; kingdom Viridiplantae; phylum Streptophyta; class Magnoliopsida; order Brassicales; family Brassicaceae; genus Moricandia; species Moricandia arvensis. The sequence continues at coordinate 18,263 of CAJHQP010002138.1, forward strand.
AACCAAACCGAGAAGCCACAATGTATAGATAAATGATTAGCCCAAAGTTCCTAGAATAAATCTAGGTACCGAAGGCCAATCATCTAAGTACACATATCCTATTAGGTACGACTCAAGGCTTTACAACCCGACCGAGTAATACCCAATAGTTGGTTCGTCCGGACAAGGACTAATATCATATGGAACCCGTATGTTAAAAACATTCTTTATAAATTATATATTTATTCATTGAAAAGCATCTTACACAAATGTTATAGATTAACCTCGAGGTTTTTGGTAAACAAGGTTTATACATAAGATATAATAAAACGGCTTTGCAAGGATAATAAAACTATCGCTGGCTAATGCTGTTCCTTCCCGTCCTAAGCAAGGGCTCCCGCCTATTGGTTACCTGCATCGCAAATGAGTCATGAGTAACTAGTTTACTCAGTGAGTCTAATCCCACACCCCAACAAATATTAGAAATATCCCGAGCAGAGAACTCCATTTGAATGCAGAGGAAATATATTCCTTAATTATTATATGTAAGGCCTATCTTTTATCGATGTGAATCCTATCTTAAACATCACCTCCACGATACCCGCTATTCACTCATACTTATAATATATATATATATATATATATATATGCTAAACTCGGAAAACCACCAAGTCTAACCGAGCCTAGTGGGAAAATAAATATAACTATCATCTCCATCAGATATTCCAAGATCGAACATCTAATGTTGCATGCAGTTACACGGCCTCCAGGGTGCGACCCCATCATCGTGTCTTCGTGACCTTGTTCCATATCGCAGGACCAATCCACGGTAATGCGGGAACTTTAGGGAGAGTGAATATGATAAGACTTCACATGATTCATACTTATATACTTAGTAATATACTTATATATTAGTACTTGAGAACAAGTACTAAGGCTTGGGATAAATCTTAAAGAATAGAGAATAATATTTATTAAGTACTTATACTAAGTTAACACTTCACAATTTATTATTGTTCAAGACATTAACTTATCAATCAACCACAATAAGTAATCACTCAAGCAATTTCACTCATAACTCATCAATTATCTATCTAGACTCACCTTTGATTATATGAGATTGACTAAGGAAGACTAAACACGAGCTCAACTAATGACACTCCACTTCACTTCTGATTCAGAACGTCCACAAGGAAGGATCCGGTTGATCCCACCACTGACTCGGCCACTGACCTAAAACAAAGCGTTTGGTACACAAGATCATTTTTCAACAATTCGGTTTCGAAGAAGAACTTAAATCAGATCTTATCAGCTCGGTTCAGGAAAAAGCTTAGCAGTTTGGATCAACTCAGAATAGATCAGGATATGACAAGTTCAGACTGTAGAAAGCTCGGCTCAGACCAGTACTAGACAAGATCAAAACTGTTCGGTTCAGAACAATAATATTCTGGCAGTTTGGTTCACTCTAACAACTTAAATGAGTTCAGTTTAAGCTCAGTTCTACTACTCCTATATCATAACAGATTGGTTCAGACCAGGTTGATTCAAGACAGGATCATTTCAGTTCCCCTTAAGTCTAAACAATTCATATAACTTAGCTTGCTGTACTTAAATTACTTGAAACAGAAACTAAACAAACTGAACCATATAATCACTTAAAGAACTGATCCGACCAACACCTTAGCTAATCATTAACCAGCTCTGATCAGAATAGGTCTGAGTCAAGGTGATGAAGCTTACCAAAACAACTGATGGACATAAGAACTCAGATGATCCTCCACTTTAAACTGAACTTGCAACTGAACTGTTTTAAGAAACATAAATCAAAATCTGTTCATAACAAAAACAGCACATGGTCTAGGGTTTTCTCTGGATACTTCACCTTCTGATCTTCTACACAGCAAGTAAATAAGCTAGAAGATGGAAGAGAGTCGTCCAAGGTCTTGTCCAATTTTCTCTGATTTTTCTCTCACTTTTTCTCTTCTTTCTCACAGTTTTTCTTCTCTGAAAATTTATGTCTTTGTTTCAGCAACCAAAACGACCAAAGCAGCTGGAGGAGGGGTTATAAAGCTGAGGAGCATTCCAAGCTGAGTGTCTCAGCTTAACACCAAGCAGAAGTGAGCAAAGGACAGCTGGTGTCCTGCTTCACCACACTCAGCCAGCAGCTGCTTCCATTTCCTTCCTTTTAAGAAAGGTTTATCAATCATGTGCCTTTCACATGATCTGTCCAGCAAGCAAGCAAGCATGCAGCTTGTGCTTGTCATGTGACTTTTATGGAGAAAGTAGGCAGGCAAGGTGGTGAATGACCATGGACTATTTTTAAGAAATTTTAAGAAGCTGGTCAATAATTTTTGGACAGTTTCCGGTTAAAATTTGCTCGTCCTTTAAATCTCATCTTACTTCAACTAAACTCGTCCAGCTTAAATAAAATTCGACCCACATAATTAATACTCAAGCAGAACTATCAAGGGAAGTCCTTTCGACCACATGACAGTCCCGTTGAGACAATAATTCATCGAGTCAATTTTACTTTTAAATCTGGTCGACTAACTCCAAACTGGTTGAGTGGAATTTTTCTCGGCCAAAAATTCATTGGTTCGTGAAGGTTATTACATGCGATGTCCAGTGACACTCCTAGTGGGTATCAACTCGTTTTTATCATTTGTTATCACAGTGATTCCTCCTTTCTTAGGAACTACATGAACATGGCTAACCCACTTGCTATCAGAGATCGCATAGATCACTCCAGCCTCTAGAAGTTTCATTATATCCTTCTTTACGACATGTTTTGGATTTGGATTTAACCTCCTCTGATTTTCAATAAAATTCATCGATTCATCTTTTAGATGTATCCTATGCATGCATAAATCGGGTTAAATTCCAGAGAAATTTCTACGTTGTTCAGTCCAGAGTTAACAATGACAGGATAAGTGGAGTTTGGACCTAGGAATGCATACCTAAGTCCCGTGGGTAGGGACTTGATTCGAATTTCGGAGCCTTGAGCTCGCTCCATGGGTCCTTGAGCTGGTCAATCGGAACAGTCGCTCATGTTGGTTTGGCTTGTTCTCCTTCGCTTAAGCTCAGATAGGGGACCATCCTCTCCATGCTCTTGAAGGAGTCCATCATCTTTGCATTCCCAACAACGTCTATGTTCAAGATGCTCTGCTCAGCTTCAGCCTTGATCAGTGCGATTTCAAGTGAATCATCAGCTAGGATCTCCTCAATCATTTCATCTTGAGGTTCCAACACATCATTATCATCATCCACAGTGAAATTTTGCCCATCCAGCATTGGTATCTTGAGCAGTTTATCCATCTCAAACTTCATCAAGATGTCTCCTAGTTGGAGATCAATCCTCCCATTTCTCACGTCGATAATTGCACCAGTTGTGCAAAGAAAAAGACGTCCCAAAATGAGTGGATCTCTGTGTTCTTCATCTAGATCTATAACCACAAAATTGTCTTGCATCATAGTGTTGCTGATTTGGACATTGAGATCTTTGAGAACACCCACTGGCAGCTTAATCGATCTGTCAGCGAACACCAAAGAGATCATGGTCTGCTTGAACTTGGTAAATCCCAAGCGCTTAGCAACAGAGTAGGGCATAAGGTTGATACTGGAGCCAAGATCACATAGAGAGCATGCAAAGGTAGTCTCCCCAATCTTGACCGAGAGAACGAACTTGCCTGGATCACTCAGTTTCTTGATCACCTTGTTCTGCAGCACAACACTGCATTCCTTAGAGACCAATATCACTTTGATGTTTCCTGATACCTTTCCTGAGATCAACCACTTCATCAGACTACGCATTGAGGGCATCATCTGGATCGCGTCAAGCAGAGGGAGTTTGATCGTCAACTCTTCAAGCATTTTCGAGCTCTTTATCTCCTCACGGTCCTTACGAGATTTCTTAGCTAGAACAGGATATGTCACCTTAGGGGTGTAGGTTCAAACGGGAGGAGTCTCGGCAGGTGTGACAACCACTTCGACAACCTCTGGGGGTTGTTCTCTCCCTTGTTCTCCAACTGAAACACCCTCTGTAGGTTGTTCTGTCTCTTTATGCTTTCCTTTTTCAGCTGCAGTAAATTTCCTAGGTACTGGGCCCGTGAGTTGCTTTTCACTTCTCAGCTCAACTGCATTGCAATCCCTGGGATTCTTATCAGTTTTTCCAGGAAATGTCCCTTGCTGCCTCTTGACACTTTCAGTTGTTTAAGATAGCTGTATATTAATCTGCCTCATGTGGCTACTCACATTGTCATACTTAGTATTCAGATCGGTGAACATGTTGTCCATCCTATTGTTGATCTCTGTGGTAGCCTGGTTCAACGCCTTGACCTGAACATGTAGACTCTGGAGCTGCTGATGCATCATGTTTCCTAAGACCTTGAGCTCGTCCCGCTGTCCGCTTGATGCTGCTGGAGCAGTCTGCTGATTACTCTACTGCTACTGCTGATTCGGGTGTTGATCCTGGTTCTGGAAACGGTTCTAAGACTCACTGAAGATGAAGGTATTTCCCTGAAAATTCTGGGGAAACCCTCTTTGTTGAGCAGCACCTTGAGCTTGATTGTTTTGGGCTTGATCCCCAGGGTTCTCTACGTTGTTGCTCCGGTAAGAGAGCAGGTTGGGGTTGTTCTTGTTGTTTGAGTAGTAGTTCATGTTCTGAACATACCTTTAACCGTTGATTTAGAGCACTTCCTGGTGATCATCTCCTTTATTTCCATCCTTTGCGGCTTGGTCCTTAGCTATCTTCTCAGGTGTAGCTTCCTCCATATACAAGACTTGATCTTCGTTGCTCTTAAGGAGCAGATCAACCTTGGCAGTGAGTTCATCTTTCCATTGAGCATCAATGCTGTTGACTTTCTTGGAGCGATCAGTCTCTCGGTTTTTGTTGGCTGAGCTAGCAGCCATGTTCTCTATCAGCTCAAACGCTCATTTAGTAGTTTGAGTCATGAAATCTCCCTTACTCATGGAGTTCAAGGCATTGCGGAACTCCCAATCCACACCATCATAGAAGATCCCTAGAATGTAGTCCTGATCAAATCCGTGATGAGGGCACTCTCTGAGTATGTAATTGAATCGCTCTCATGCTTCATTAAAGGGTTCGTTGGAATGATGCTTGAAAGAGGAGATCTTGTTCCTGAGAGCAGTCGTTTTTGCCTTGGTGTAGAAGTGACTCAAGAAGGCGGCTCGAACCTGTCTCATGTAGTGAGAGAGCCAGTAGGCAGTGATTTCAACCACCTTGATGCCCTGTCGGCAAGAGAAAACGGGAACAACATACACTTGACAAAGTCAGGTGAAACCTTGTTTGAGCGAGTCATAGCATATATCTCCTCAAAGGCTTCGATGTGTTCCATTGGTATTTCTGCCGAGAGACCATGGAACATCTTCCTCTGCACCAGAGAGATCATGGAGGCCTTGATCTCGAAATCCTGTCGAGCACAGGGTGGAGGAACAATGACTGAGTGAGTGGTTGGAAAGTTGCGAGGAAGATTCCTCTCTCCAATCTGAGTTGGTTGCCCATGTTGTTGCTGCTGCTGAGCTGCTGCTTGTTGAGCTTACAAGGCTTGTTGCATCTGTTGCACCTGCTGTTGCATCAGAGCCATTGCAGCAGTGAGATCATGCTCATTGTTATGCTCGCCCATGTTGGCGTGAGTAAGTCTTGATTGAGTTCGGTTGTTCCTTTTTAATCTTGCGAGTTCTTGATTGCTGAGGGTGATTAATGGACTTGAGGTGTTGGTTCGAGTATTTCTACTTGAGATACACCTGGAACATCACCTGGAAACAAGAAAATAGAGCAAGTTAGATGTCTTAGAAAAAGTATAAAACCCAAAAAATATAAGTAAAAGCTGGTCCCTGTCGCAACGGCGCCAAAACTTGATACACTAAAAATCAGATCTTGCTACTGTCAAGTTAACAGTTGTAGTTGTTGTACTTGAGATTCAATTCCAGAGGACCGTTTTACTCTATATCTTAAGATTTTTATTTCTTAGCTAAAACTTTCAGATTTAACAGAGAACAAGGTAAAAATAACAGAGATCAAGGTACGGTTTGAGTTTTTTTAATTTGGGGAAAAAGGTAGCCTAGGGTGATTAGATGGATGCTAGATATGATTAAGTCACACAATTATTCAAGTTCAAATTAAGAACAAGCCCATAACATAGATCAATGGCTAGAACAGCCCACTGTCGTGGCGTTTGTTCCGTTCAGAGAATAGCCCTGGAGACTAAACTTTCGTTTGTTCAGAGTTCTGTCTATGAACAGTAACAATGTCTATTCAGTTCATATTATACCATAATATCTACTTTCGCTGATTAGGGATATAATACTTATTCTAGACAGATCCGGCAATCTATAACACGGTTAATGAATAGATGAAACCTTAGATCTAACACAAGGTGATCAGATTCATGCTAGCATTGAGTTAGGTCTAGAGTAAAGGCCATCAATGAACATTTAACTTATCTATGTGTAGCTTAATAAATCTAACACCCTAACACCCTAAGCTAACAATATTGATTACTCAGCAATCATGGCAATAAACACAGCAAGAAATACTGAATAATACTCTATAAATCGAATTAAAAGCTAAAAATAGGATTCAAGAAATCTTCTCTAATCGCGAGAACAAGGTGAAGATTTTTTTCTCCCTTACAATGTATTGAATTCAAACGAGTATTTACTGAAAAATATGAGAGAAAATTGAGCTGAAAGGAGTCTGCTCTCCTAATCGTCGTGCCCTTCTTTTATAAAGCTTTTGTGGCGGTTGGAAGGAGAGGAAATAAAACTAGGGCAAATCCCAAAATATTTTGTAGTTTCCTAAAATATCTCCCGCGGGGATCAAGGCCCTGCTTGATCTCTGAGGTTGTTCTCCGGGACAGAATTCAAATTTTCCCTTTTTCTTCATGTTTCCCTCTAAAGTTCCACAACCTCTTTTGTACCTGAAATGTCTCGAATAGAGCTGTAAATACCCTATAATTGCATAAGAAAGATCAATAAATCACAAACAAAGTATGCTAAAAACACACTATATCATTTAGGAATTCTTACTGCATAGTATTATATAGGACAAATCTTTTAAATAGACTTTTTGAAGTTTTTGTCACAAAATAGATTTTAAGAAAAAAATGATTAAAATAGAACTACTCTGTTTTGAAAATTTTAATACTTTTATTAAAAAAATAATCTTAAAACTCACCTCCAAAACTCTACCCCATAACTCTAAACCCTAAGTTTATATTAGTTAACATAAATGGTACAAATATATATTTACACATTTTAATAAAGTTTATTTTGGTCATTTTTCTTCTTAAATATTATTTTAGAGACAAAAAAGAATTTAAGTCTATCTTAAAATATTCCTCTATTATATATATATATATATATATATCTACATAAATACGCAAAAACCCTAAAAACTACTCCTGGTTAATCCCCTATATATTAATCCTGGAGCATCACAACTTATAAGTGTAGCCACGTGTCATCACCAGAATGACTTTCAGAATCCTTAGAAAAAGTTGGTCCATCTAAATATAGATTATACTTTCATTAAATTAACATTCGTATTGACTGATTGTACATAAAAAGATACTTTACATTCTTTCCTTAAATAAAAGCTACGGAATTACCTAATATGATTAACATATATGTGATAATTAATGTTTTGAATAATAAAGATTTGATAATATTTTTTGTATCCTTCATTATTTTTGTTTAATTTTTGTTATTAAAAATATTAAATAATCATAATAGCCATGTAATAAAAAATATAGATTTTTTTTCTTATATATTATATTTTGATTTTTTCAAAACGACTATAAATTACTAAAACAGTTAAAATTCTTACAATGAAAATTTTCTTGGAACAATGTTTTTATTTTTGAACGTTATAACTTTTAAGTGTGACCACGTGTTATTATATATTTTAAGAATGATTTTCAGATTTCTTAAAAAGTAAATTTGTATATCTAAATATAAATTATATTTATATTAAAACTATCAAATTGATTAGTAATGCATAAAAAATATTCTTCATTCTTTCCTTAAATAAAAGCTACAAAATTATCTAATATAATTAACATATATATCAAATTAATGATTTTGAATAATAAATATTTGATAATAGTTTTTGTATCCCCCATCATTTTTAATTTATATTATTAAAAAATAAAGCAATCACATTAATTATATAATAAAAAAATATAGATTTTTTTCTTATATGTTATATTTTGAATTTTTTTAAAACGATTATAAATTAATAAAACTATTAAAAGTCTTACACTGAAAATTTGTGAACAATGGTTTTACCTTCTTTTGTTAAAAAAATACAAATGATCAGAAATCATACATGTTATATAAATATGAAGTATCATTTAATATATATTCATATTATATATATACTTTAATTTTTTAAAATTAAAATATATATCAAATAAAAATACATAGATGTTAATTTTGAAATTTCATTGACAAGGTATTGCGATCTAGAGATTTTAATTTTGAAATTCACATTAATTATTAAAATGGTTATTAATTACTAAAACTATAAAAGTTTTCTCACTGTGTTTAATGTTTAAAATTTTCGTTACAACAAATATAAAAATGTTGATAAAATCATATGAATAGGGAATTAAGAAGTTTCAATTAAATATTTATATTAAAATATATTATATATCTATGTCAATATCATTTAAATTTAATTATATATAATATTATATAAATAAATGATTTCTTTGATTTATGTGCTTACTGCAGTTTAGTATATACATAATATTTATTTGTTTATCATTTATTTAATATATTTATTATTTCATAATATGTAATGAACAAAATATAAATAATAATGTGTAAAAATGATTTATATAGATAATGTTCCTCCCACATAATGTGCGGATCTCTGTTGATGTATTACAGTCGAAATCTTTTCTCAATCAATCGAAGCTCATGCATTTTGCTTGCGCGAAATTAAAACAAAGACAAAAAAGATGTGAGTTAATAAAAATGCTATCGTAAGCAAAAATATTGTAGATTAAACAAGAAATCACCCGTGGAAATTCAAAAAAGTTTGAGATCAACCAAAACCCTAATTTCCTTTTCGTCTCCAAGTCAACACTTTCAATGTTTGTCCTTAAATGATATTGAAATAAATAAATATATATTCAAATTATATATATAAATAAATATATATTCAAATTATATATATATATATATATATATAATTTGAATATATATTTATTTATTTCAATATCATTTAAATTAATATAAATATCATATATAAAATACATAAAATATTAATTTCAAAATTTACATTGAGTTGGAAGTCTCGGTTAATAATATTCATATTAATAAGAATAATATTTTTGTTATAGCAAATATAGAAATGTTAATACAATCATATGAGTAACAAGATTCAATAAATAAATATTCATATTAAAATATATTATATATCTATGTCAATATCATTTAATTTTACTTATGTACTATATACAATAAATAAATGATTTATTTTGATTTTTATCAACAAAAAGTATTGTAAATAAAAGGAGAGATTATTTTAATTTATGTTTTTACTCGAATTTAATTATATACGTAATAGTTACTCGCTCTTCAATTATTCAATATATTTTAAAATTGTATAATATGTAAAATAGCACAAATAAATAATAATATCTATAAATAATCTCTATACATAATTAATATATATTCCGCGCATGTACGGATCTCAAATGTTATTTAATCATATCATTTCAAAAATACGATTCTTCGTATCGAAGTGAGATGGTGAATTATAACATTGAGATAATATCATTGAAGTTCGATGTAAATTAAATAGATTTAAAAAATATCAACAAATATGACCCTATAATGACATTATATTAATGGTCCATGATTATACGTTTGAAGACTTATGACATGGTTGGACGATCGAAGTTAATATTCAGTCATTATTAATATATAAATTTTACTCCGCGCATGCGCGCGGGTAATCACCCAGTAGTCAATTAATCTCCGAGTTTTTATTAATTTCTTACTTCCGGACCGACTGCCCAACTTAGGTCTAGAGTAGTTTCAACATGAGTTGTTACTAATGCAACAATACATTTTGGTGACCAAATCATGTTTATTTTGTCGCTCTTAGTTCTCCGACATGTCACGAATCAAAAATTCAAAACGTCATGTTCACCATTGGAACATTATTTGATCTCTTTTTGCTAAAATATATCCCCTAAGTAAACCATCTACTCTATTAATTTGGGGTCCTACTTTTATGTATTTTTCAAAAGTCTATGTTGCACCAATTCTAAATTATTAATATGTATTATTTGATATTTTATTTTTAGTTAATCAAAAAATCTTATCTATTGAATAAAATATGGTATTCTGAAATATATTCTCTCAAATATAATTTTTAAAATTCAAAATTATCAAAAATAAACAAAATATTTTTGTTATAATTATTAAACCCTATAAATATGGTTTATATTTTATTTTCCTATAGATATTCAAAAGTGTTTTAAGAGAAATGAAGAATAATTAACATATGTTAGGTTATTCTGTATAACAAATTGTTTAATGAGTATAACATGTGATAATAAAAACAAAGTATATTATTAACATAATATATATTTTTGAAAAATAAATGTGGAGTTGGAACTGACTTTATCAACATATAAACTCTAATATTTGCAGTAATTTCTTTATCAAATTTGAAAACTAAAAAACATATTTCGCGTTTTAACGTGGATGTATCCTAGTTAATTATAAAACTTATCACTATCACTTATCTTTCTCCGCTAATAACAATATCTTTCTCCGCTAATAACAATATCTTTCTCCGCTAATAACAATATTCAACCTATTTACAATGCTGGCTTAAGTAGGGGACAAAAGTGCGACCACCACCCTAGATCTACTTCAATGTCCTCTCATTTCTTAATAGTTAAAAACTCGTTTAAAAAAACAATATATGGAATTTCATGAATAATTTTATGTTAAAAATATATATAATGGGTTTAAGACTCTTTTATATAAATATAAATATATAATATATATATATATATATGTTTTCATCACGATTTTGAAAAATACTTATATATTTTTTAAATAATACTTATTAAAAACTTTAAACGATATTAATTTTAAGGGTCCAAAAAATTTTGCACTAAGACCCGTAAAATTATTGAGCCGGCCCTGCCAACTTAAACCTTATATCTTCAACCAAAGATCTAAACAATTCCTTTTTGTAACTAATTTTTCGATTGTTTTAAATCCAATTATTAGAGTTGGAGCACAGTTTCCACATAAACCAAACTTAGCTTCATTGCAAAACAAAACAACTACATTCATTGATTATACTAAGAAATTCGGTTGCAATGATGTCGCAAATCTGATACATTAGCTATCGAAGGCAATTAGAAAGTTCGACAAGTCAAGTGACAAGCAACTAATTCCATTTCAAGCTTATCCTATTCTACCTTCGTTTTATTATTTCTTCTCCCATCTTCTTTACGTCCTTTCTTAAATCTCACATGGTGTGCTTGATAACTGATATTTGACCCAAAAAAGTAGAAGAAAATTTATAAATAAATGTAGACTGCATATATAAATTAAATCTCACGGAGTGAATACGAGAAAAATTAAGCATGGAATATACTAAGTAAAATTTATATTTTCTATATATTATTTGGAAAAGAGGTCTGTATGAATACTAGGTGGTTGTTCTAGATTTTGTGGGCATAAATAGTTAAAAACTAAAATATAATGTAATTTTTTTATACATTTTGATACAATATAATTTATTTATTTTCAAAATTAATTATTAATATATATATATATATAAATATAGTTCTTGTTTAATTAATTTATTAGTCAAAAATATATCATAAAATCTAATAATATATCATTCAGATTACCATATTTTATGCTTTAAATTTTTTAATTTAAATTTAGTAACAATGTATCATACAAAATAAACAATTATTCATTTATGTACTTTTAAATATATTTAATACAGTCATATATATATATAAAGAATAGATTCTCTTTCTTCTCCTTAAGTCACATCATCAAATAAATGAATTTGCTGCTGACATGTGTCTTATTTCTAACTGAGTTTTGTGTCGTTTATTCGCAAGTTAACGGGCTTATCCTAAACAATAAGTGATTTCTCAGATTTTGATCAGTCAAAATCCAGCCCAACAGAGAGAGACTAATATCGTCTTCCCCAATGTCGAGACTGAAGATTTGGGGTCGTATTCTCCTTCGATCTCTGACGGTCTACACCATCTATGGAGTTTTGAGGAATTGGGTGAGTCAAAACGACGTGAAGAACCTCTGCGCCAAGCTTCAGTCGCGTCGTTTCGTCTTCTGTTCTAATCCTCTGAAACGTTACGAGCTATTGATTCGTCGTCTTTAACAACCTTCTTAAATCCTTCTACTATTTCTGATTCATTGCATCTCTCTTTATTCCTCTTCCAAGTGGTGGATCCCCACTTATAAAAAAGTAACCTTCATCTCTTGAGAATCATCCCCACAATTCCTATAGCATTCAATTTTTTTTTCTTAGTATAATGGCTAACTCCTATGTTCTACTTGCTGATCTGAAGTCCAGGTGTTGTTCTTCCGCTGTGGAGTGTTCTCTCACCGTGGAGGTGCGGTTGCTCAGATTCTCGGAAGCTAGGAACTTCAAACGCGGTGGCGAGTTGTCGGGGGTTAACATGCTTCTCATCGATTCTAAGGTATTATGTTCTTATAACACGTCTTAGTATTGAAACAAATTCCAGCGTATAATCTCAAAATTTTCAAAAAATTGTATCCTAACCTTTATTTCAACTCTTTCGGAGAAACATTGGTAACCAGGACCCATCTTTACATGGTTCTCTCTCTGAGTCTCTATTTCCATATAAAACAAAAAAGAAAATTTCTTTTCTTTCTTTTGCTTTTGAGAATGTAGGGGCAAAAGATAACCTTTAGTGGACAAGTTGTGGGCTCCTTGGAGATGAGAATACTGCAGCTGACGATGTTGGTTTGGGAAGCAATAGCTATCTTAATAATTATTTCATGCCTCAGCTTTACACCATTAGAAGACAGTACACTCCCGAACAATAAGTTGTTGATCTTATCAATGTTTACATAGCTCAAAATAAACCTGTTTTAGTCTTTTTCAGAAATAGATTTGCATGACCAGTATATGAACATGGTTTGTTCCAAATGAATATTAAGTTTTAAAGCTTAAAGTTCCCTGCAGAAAATATTCAAGTGATAAAGTTATTTACCTAGGATCTCATGTTGGTTATAAAGTTTACATATTTAGATATGTTTGAGAGAACCATGACTTTTGGATAAGCGAATTCGCGGTTTAGAGTTATGATAGTGGCTTGGGATGTGTGCAAGCGTCAGTAACAGACTCGGTTTCATTTAGACTAACAAGAAAGTGAAAGGTAAAGGCTTGGTCCCAACGAGTTTGCAGATTTGAGCCACGAAGAATTCAAAAACAAGTATTTTGGGCTCAAAACAGATATAGAAAGAGGTGGTGATGAAAGATCTTACCAAGAGTTTACTTATAAGGACGTTGACGTCGAGGCTTTGCCTAATAGACCGGAGAAAGAAAGGAGCCATGCGCTATGTTAAGAACTAAGCCTCTTGCGGTAAGCTAAAAATCTTGGACTCTGATGTGTTATAAGTTTAATATTTTTATTTAGATTTTGTTTTTTGAATTTTTATGCAGGAAGTTATTGGGTGTTTTCGATAGCTGTTACAGTGGAAAATATAAACAAAGATTGTGAGCAGTGTTGACGCCTACGAATAGTACAGTTCACTGTTCATGAGATAAACTTATATCTCCTCTCTCAAATCCCCTCACAGGCTAAGGAGTATTTAAGCTCTGATTCTATAGAGCTGGAAGCTACACCTGATGAAGATTGAACTACCCATTATCCCCAAGAGTACCTTAACTCACTAGACTTCTGTAAGACCCGATCCGGCCTTCCAGGCCGCAGTCAAGCCTCACGTCGCTCAGTCCTCTTCCGGACCGAATCTCTAAATTTTTCGCCCTTTGTCTTTATTATCGCCCTTTATCTTTATTATCGCCCATAGGCGAGGGCTAACTTAGATCTTAGCTCAAGACTACCTTAGTCATTCCCTAGCTTAGATCAGTTCAACTCATACGCAGCGGATTATACTACATTAACCATTGGTCTAAAACCAATCTAAAACTTGTCCGGTCGAACCACCTCAGCCCTTGGTTAGTATTACAACTACCTTTTAGCTTAGAGATCGATTCGGAACCCAAACCAAGTCATATGATTCTGAGGTTCCATTCCCCTAAACCGTTCTACCAGCATCCTAGCAAGTTACTACTTTATCCAAGTATTTGCTAAGTCATACCTTTGCCACATCCACGGAGCTTGTTAGCTGATCTGTCCAGCTGAATTGGTTAGCTCATCCTCTTAGCTGACTTAGCTAGCTCATCCTGCTCCTCGAGCCGACTCACCTCAGCTAGCTAGAACCTAGCTAAGGCCAGCTGCCTCAGCTTGTTTAGCTAGCTCATCCAGCTAACTAAGCTGAACCACTTCACCTGAGATTCCATCTACTCTCTTCCAGCTGATCGAGCTACACGATAGCTGAGCCCAGCTCCCTGCCAACTCGTCCAACTCTCTTATACCTTCATAAACATCTCCCCTTGGGTACTTAGTCATTCAACCAACCATCCCCACTGACCAAGTAACCTTTGGGAAGTCTTCAATGGTAATGACATGCATCTGGCTCTTCTCAGCTCATGCATCATCCTTATGCTTTGTAGAATATGATACCAAGTCCCTCTCTTGGACTAACAATACTCATCAGATCCTAAGTCAATCAACCAACCATCTCACATGACTCAGACCTGATGAGTCTTCACACATACCTAACCGGCCATGGAACCATGTCCCATTGAACATGATCAGTCTTGCTCTTACAACCGATGCACCCTTTGATCAATCAGATCAGACACCTTGATCCATCATCCATGAATCAGGTCGTCCCTCCTTGACATGATCAGATCAGACCTGACCTTCCTTGCATAATCACAACCAGCTCCATACTTGTGGTCCACGCCAACCAGTACCAGCCTTACCCTCAGGTACCAGTATGAAAACAAGCAGACATGTTATATAACCACTCAAGCGCAATCAATACATAATAATCCGATAACCTAGTACACAGTTCTAGGTAATTGCATGGTTCTGTGCCTAAGGACTATCTTGGACCAACTTTGACCCTTTTTCAAAAGTGGTCCAAAAACTAAATAAAATTCATTAAAATTCGCTATAAATCCTAACTAGAAGGAATCCATGGTCGGATTCACCAGAAACCTCCCCAAGCCCTAGGATCCGACCCAAACAGCCCTAGGACCAAAATATGGTTTTTTGAGCAAATCATGTCCAAATCGTGTTTAGTCTTTTCCAATAATTCTTATAAATCCTAAAACATCTATCCTCAAGTTTTCAGGCCAAACAAACACATATAGAGTAGTTTGGGATCATAGAACTCAATTTCTGGCCGATAAACTGTCCAATGGAACCAGCCTTATGCTTGGGCCATGGGAAGGCCGTTCTGATCACCAAACTCTCATAGACATAACAGGAGAGGAAGATATAAAAAGTAGACAAACAGAAATGGGCGTGATCAGAGAGTTCCAGAGATCATAAACCACATGTTCTCACACAATGGTCCATGCCTTTGGTTTACATGATCCACACCACTGACCTTAGAGGATCGATCCTTCTGGACACGATCCTTCTCCTTCTCTGAACATTTTCATGTGTTCTCAGACTCTGTAGGTTTATTTTGATGTCAACAAAACGGATCAAAACTCATCAATGGGTCGTTCATAACTTTCCCACTGATCTTCCCCAAAACTGCCTCTTTGTTGTCTTCTCACCACTCTGGGTCTTTGATTGTTGATTCCGACCATGTCTCTGTATTTTCCCTTATTTCCAGGATGTAGAAGGAGTCTCAGGCGTGCCTCTGGTATCCACTCCAGTCGGCCTTGCCTTCCCCAAACGATCCTCCTCCTCTTCTTGCTTAATCTCCACCATATCCACCTTTAAGCAGATTTCTGTCTCTCCTTTTGTCTCTCTGTCCCACGACTTGTACCTCTGTTTTTCCTATGGAAAATGATGGTTATTTTCGTGCCCAGGGTCCTCTATATAAAGGAGAAGGCGTCCCCCAACTGCCTTGGGCGAAAGGGTGTCTTTTGGGCAGTTTACACCCATTCAGCAATAACTGCCCAACCGCCCATAACTCCCCAACCACCCATCCTTACCTTTTGGGCTGATTGATCATAAGCCCAATGACCTTGCCCACGACCCTGATCCACTTGCCAAGACCCACGATCCCCTGGTGGATCATGCCACACTAACCCAAGCCCATAACCGCCCATGACCCGACAACACCGGCCCGGACCATAACACTCCACCGAGCTGAGTTGAGCTGACCACTAGCTGCTCCAGCTGAGTGAGCTAGTCCACCAGCTCCAGCTAGCTGACCTTCCTTCAGTGAGCTACCTATGAGCTACTCCTAGCTGGTCGAGCTTCTTCCAGCTGGTCCGAGCTTCATCCGCGCATCGTCCAGCTGCCTATACTCTTGTCCAGCTCCCCTAAGCTTCCCGAAGCTACATGGAGCTTACCCGGAGCTTGGTTGAGCTGCCTCAAGCTGTCCTGAACTGTTTGAGCTCTCCATTACGCCTTCTAGATGCGTTAAGCTAATTTTCGTCCTTTCCTGGCTAAGTCTCAGCTTCCTGATGCACTCAACCTACTTCACAGACCATGATACTTCATGGTTAGACCCTAAGGCCTTGCTGGTACGTCTTCTTGTACCAGGGTCCATCCCAACGATCCTGCCTAGGATCGGGGACATGACAAGTTCCCTGGTCTCCCCAACCATAGACTGTGTTTGAAGGTAGGAGCTCCAGTGATGATGTTGCGCAACCTCAACCAAGCAGATGGTTTATGTAATGGAACTAGGATGATGGTAACCCGACTTGGTGATAGGATTGTCGAGGTAGAGATCATGACCGGAAAAGATGTGGGAGACCGGGTTTTAATCCCTAGGATTCAGCTCACCCCCATAGACACCATGTATCCTTTCACGTTTCGTCGACGCCAGTATCCACTCCGACTTTGCTACACCATGACAATTAATAAGAACCAAGGACAAAGCCTAAATCAGGTCGCTTTATACCTACCAAAACCAGTTTTTACTCACGGCCAGTTGTACGTCGCTCTTTCTCGAGTAACAACCCCAGAGGGCCTAAGGATATTGGATGATACCTCAGATTCTAATTGTGCCGATGGAGTAACCAATATAGTCTATAGAGAGATCTTCAAGGATCTCGGACACATCGGACACGCGCAGGTTAGCGACATACTATTCTTATTCTTTATCATGTTCAATACGTCTATGTTCGCACACAATTTAAGCTAATAATCACAATGATGGCAGGCATCATAGCTTTAAAGACATTTTTTGCTGAAGGAGACATTCTCCGGTCGTTCTCCGGTTTACTTACCTTCCTACTCCACTGGACCATTTCCGTACTCTGAAATTTCTGATCTTCAAAACACTCACGTTTCTTTTTTTTTTCCAACAAAACAATCACGTTCTTATTAATCATGTCCACCTACTATATTATGACATCCCTCTTGACGGTTGACAAACATTTGCGAACATCTGTTTATCTACATATATATATATATTACCATAACGATATAGTAATCAATAAAACCCCACATACTAAAATCAGAAATATATTACAATCCACGCCTTATACGATAAAGACATGTCAAAGGATTTACAAAATAATGTGAAATGAGGCTTTTATCATCTTCAACGTGACTTCAC
The DNA here is from genome assembly GCA_905132765.1 of Moricandia arvensis. Lineage (NCBI taxonomy): Eukaryota > Viridiplantae > Streptophyta > Magnoliopsida > Brassicales > Brassicaceae > Moricandia > Moricandia arvensis. Next base: position 36,125 of record CAJHQP010002138.1, read on the forward strand.
ATTCACAGCCATATATGATCCATTCTGATTATAATAGCTTCCACTTACGGCTGTACAGTGTAGACAGACTCACGCTTTACATTCATCCAGTATAAATTAACTGTCCTCTAACACAATCTCCGTATTTATGTAATGGTTATCTGGTTCTGATCTCATTTGATTCCCTGACTCTATACAACCATATGGTTTGTACATCAGACAATAACAATAAAAAATAAACTTCTCCTCTGTTCTGCTAGTACATATAAAACCCTTCTAATACAACAACTTAGATATTTATTATTTATGTTTTATGTTTTAAAAAAGTTTAACTCAAACATCAAAATTATTATAAATGACAACACTCACATATCAAAAAATATTTTTAAAAATATATCTATACAAAATTTTATTCTTGATCTATATTTAATTACATTTTAAATATATTCAACACTCAAATTTATTTGTCTTATTTTCTAAAAATATAATATTACTAATATAAATTCGTTTTAAATATATAATATATTGTGTGTAAATTATTAAAATCATAAGAACAGTGAAAAAAATACTTAAAAACATGGAGAAGTTAACAAAACAGTAGTATCATTAGTTACATCGTTTCAATTATATAAAATCATTAAAAACATTCAAAATAAGTTAAATTACCTAAAACCATTGAGAAGTTGACTAAACAGCAAATTTACTTCTCAAATCATTAATAGAAAAAATATTTTTAAATAACAACATAATACATAAGAATTAGCGTATTTTATTACATATAATATTAGTAACATAAATTATTTTTAATTATAAACATATATATATATAATTATTACAACATGAAAATAATAAAAAAAATATTATAAATCATGGACAAGTTGAAAAATTAGTAATATTATTAATTATTTCATCTTAATTGTATGATAGGTTATATATAAGTTGTTTCAAACATACTAAATAAGTAAAATTGCCTAAAATCATGGATAAGTTGACAAATCAGCAAATTCACTTCTCAAATAATATTATAGATCGGAAGATAACTTATGAACATTATTCAGTATATCTAATATGCCTGTATATGTCGTGTCTTCTCTTATTTAGACTGACATACTAATTTCTAAAATACAATCTACTAATTTATTATGTCCATGGTGAACTAATGTATAAAATGCTAACTTATTGATTACTTTTCACTTAACCATTAGTACTCTGCAAATATTTTCTCATAACCAGTATATACCTAACCTTAATATAAGACATTATTTTATTTTTATCTACTCAAATAAAAGTACACATTAAATAATAAAATTTATAAGTACATTTTACTATGATCATATATAAATACATTCAAAGTTGTGAAAATATATGATATCTGATGGCCAGTCGCGTCGATTGTATCGTTCCACCCCAACCTTAAAATGTACCAGAAACACATACCAATGTTTCTTTCCTTATGGAAGCTGTATCCAATGCATATGCCATAAGTTTAAGCTTTAAATCGGATGTGGACTGATCGCTATATTTGTTGTTCTAAAACCAATATAGTTGCCAATTAACATTTTCTAATTTCTCAAGTGCAAATGTAGAAATAACACAATGAGTGGTGTATACATGACACACAATGGTTCTACCAAACTGTGAACAAGATGATCATACAAAATTGATTACAAATGTTTGAAATTATCACAAAAATAATACTTCAAATTCCGCGCGTAGCGCGAGCCGACCCTAGTATATATATATATATGAACATTTATAGGATTCATATATACAAAAAACGGACCAAACAAACCAAACTGACCCAGCCGAGCCCAAAATTTTATCAAGCCAAATGGTCGGTTTGTTTTTAAACCAAACCAAACAGAAAACCTAAAGTGTTAATAATAATAATTATATTAATTAATATACTAATAATATTAATATTTAATATATTTAGCCATCTAAATCTAAATAACTAAGCATAATTTTATTCATTTTACTTTTAAATGAATAGACAAACACAATTAAAAATAAAATAAAAGAACATGAATTTCATACATTAACATCGAAACCAAAAAATACCTACGATATTTATATTAGTTAATTTTGTTTTGAAGAAAATAATATGAAATTATTGAATTACATCTTTTATATTTTATTATGATATTTGCCTTTATGTTTAAATATGAAGAAAATAATGGTTTAGTGTCAAATGATGATTAGCTTATGTTCTTATAAAATATATTTTTTTGATTCAACTGAATAAATACGAACAAAAACAAAATAAACCGAACCGAACAAAAACAAATTAAACCGAACCAAACATAAACCAAAGCAAACACAAACCACCGAACCAAAGTGAACCGAACTACAACCGAACACAACCAAACCAAACTAATTTGGTTAAAGTATTCTTAGACCCAAATATTTGATATATCATATACATTAATGAGACATAATATATATTCACATAAAACATCAAATGCTCCAACACTCCTTTTTTAATTTTAGTTTTTTTCAATCAAAATTGTATTTCATTAATCAAATTTGGATAACTAAACCGAAATAAAACAACCAACAAAACGGTAATCCATATGAAAAAAAATTATACATCTTTGCCTAGAATATGCTGCTGGGTTACTCGCCCGAGGAATATCAACGATAGAAAAAAAATCTGAAAGTCCCCTTTTATTCTTGCTATTTTCATTAGTTTGCCATCCAACTAGAACCTGAATCATCGATATTAATTCCCGACAGTCGTGTCTACTGGTTCTTGGTCATGAGAAGTTGAGTTTCCCCAGTTGAATCTTTCCATATTCATCCATATCCACGAAAAGGTAAATCATGATGCCAAGAATCATCAACCATACACATATTTTGTAAACTGATGACTATGGTGTGTTTCCCTCTGCACATCAGATAATATGTTCGCTTCATGCCAAGAACGATATTCTCCTTCAGCATACTGAAGCAATTCATGTGAATTTCTAACGATACCTCTAAAAATCTTATCATTATGTGCTTTTAATTTTCGTTAATTGTCGTATAGTGGTACTTTGTACATATCCATATATTGTAACATAAGTACAATGCAAGTTTAGAATTTTATGCTAAGAAAATCAACTATATGGTTTTGTTGAACAATAAACCAGCAATTATTTATATATCTAAACAAAACATAAATTTGGTTTCTTATTTTCTCGAATTTGGTAAGACAACAAAACTTTGGTAAGACCAATTCTCCTTGAAAATGATCTAAACTGGCAGGACTGGTGACTTGGACATGTTAATATTCTACTCTGACATATGTGTAAAGAGGTTTCTGGTTGGAAAGTGAGAATAAATTACGTTTCAAAACTTATTGACCGGACTGGCTAGATTGTAAATACATGTACTTTTAAAACAAAATTAGCCAAATATATAGTCATAAGAAACAAAAATACATGGTCTTAAGCTCTAATGATCGACTCGTTCATTCTTTACTGAGCACTATAAGCCAAAATATCCAGACATTTGATTTAAAAGACCTAGTATCTTCATACCCGAACAAAAACATCATAATAATCATGATACCTTATCAAGAATAATCAAATATTAATCTAAAAACGTATATTAGTTTGGATTTCAACATAAGATCCCCGGTTCTAAAAAAAGCAATAAACAAACAAAAATCCCTTATATATTATTTAAGAAATATTATAATCTTTGAACTATAACACGTGTCATGATGAAATGATTCTTAAAATCCTTATAGAAATAGATTGGTTAATATAGACATATAATATAGTTATGGAATTACCTAATGGGCTTAAATACATATGACAATTATTAATTTTGAAGAAGAAAGATTTGATAAAAATTTGTGTAGCCTCTATTCTTTTGGTTTAATTTTATATTCTTAAAATAAATTAAACATTCACATCAACTGTATAATAAGTATTATTTTTTTGCTCATATATGTTATATTTGAATTTTATAAAACAATTTTATATTACTAAACCTTTGAAAATTACACAAAGAATACTTTGTGATTAATACTTTAAACTTTTTGTTAAAACAAATACAAGCGATTATAAAATCCTATGAGTATGAAGTCTCATTTAATAGATATTCAGATTATATATATATATACTAATAACATTTAATTAAAATGTATACGATACAAAAATAAATATTTATTTCAAAATTTTCATTGAACAAGTATGTCGGAAAAAAGCATTGAACAAGTATTGAAAACTTAATATTTTAATTTCAGATTTTATTTGAATTTTTTTAAGAAGTATGAATCACAATAAATATTAAACCTTTCACATTGAAAACTATGTTATCAATAATTTAAAAATTTTGTTATAAAAATATACAAATGATCATAATATCATATGAGTATGAAGTCTCATTTAATAGATAATCAAATTTAAAATATACTATATATATATATATATATGTTAATACCATTTCACTTTAATTATATATCCCGTAAAATATATAAATCATATTTTGGATTTACTTATATAAAATGACTCTAAATAAATAAGCGTGATTGTTTTTATTTATGTGCTTGCACTATTTTAATTATCTAATTAGTAGTTACTGATTTCTCAATTAATTAATATATATTTATTATTTTATAATATGTAAAAAACACAAAATATAGAATAATAATTAAAATAATTTGTATATACAATGCTTATCCGACGTAATGCGCGAGTCTTAACCTAGTTTGTATTTGAATGGTTGGACTAACGTGTATTGAATTTTCACCATATTGTTGGACCCAGACCTCATATCGAAGTTGGATTAAAAGGAGTTGGGTTTCAGAGTGATCTGATAAGTCTTGGAACATTATCCCTCTAGACAAAAAATATTGAGGATCGAAGGTTGTCATAAAGCTAGAGAGTGTTGGTATTAATCGAGCCCGACCTCGATGTTAACCTTAGACTTCTTTTGGAGGAAAGAGGGAAGCCCAAGATTTTCGGGGTTCAGTAACAAGATTGAGGTGAAGATATAGGAGAATCTAAATGAGAAGGATGAATATAAAAGGAGAGGAAGAGCAAGATGAATTAGGACACATACTAGACATCAACCTCTCCCAAATACAGTAATCAATCTCTCTTTATTTAATTGCTTTTGTTGTTCATTTTTGTTTACTTTCCTTGTTTGCTTCTTGATGCATCGCATCTTCAAGGTTTACTATCTCGGTTGTTTACCATTTTTCATAAAGAGGGAAATCTTATTCGAGTGGTTGATGCTCTAAGTAGGCGTCATAGTAACCTCACCACCTTGCACATTTCATTAATGGTATTTGCTTCTTTCTCAGAACTATACGAGTCTGAACCGTTATTGGGCATAATATGGCTTGAGATCGCTGCTGGTTCCCAATCCGATTTGACATTGGTCGATAGGTTTCTCCCTGAAGAAGTTTGGTTGTTCATTCCTGGAGTGATCATTCAAAGACAAGAACTGGTTGCATTCAAAGACAAGAACCGGATGATGATCTTGATAAATACATGGAGGATTTGTATGAGTAGGGTCTCTAATAACCGGAGGGTCTAGACAAATTGGAGGAACTGGATGAACCAGATGGGATAGGCAAACAAGAATAGATGGGCCGATCAGAGAGTTTGGATGAACCGGAGATGGATTTGGATTTGGCCAAAAAGATGACAAAATGATCCTCAGTCCAAGATGCCATTTTTGTCGACCAATTGGGTCCAAAATTATGATGGAAAGGTGCAAGGTTGTTTGGATGGGAGTGAAACGAAAGATGGGTGAGTCTTTCTTTCATCAACCAAAAATGAAATATCGACCAAAAAGAAAAAGGCAAAGTTGGTTCGGTTTCCTTTTCGTTTGGTCAGATAACTAAATCAAGTTTTAAGATTGTAAATCAATCAATTGGGATCCTAATGAGACACATGCAAGTTGAAGATGAAGAGAACCAAAAATACTCTGCCACTTGGTTCAATTTTTCGTTTTGATCGAGAAGGAGTAATTTCTTTTCTACTATTTTTTATTGTTTAGCTTAGGGCCAATGGTGTTGTTACCTTTTATCATAAAGGGTATACTTCTTGTTTCTTTTTGTCATTAGATAAAGACTCCTCTAGGACTCTGTGAACCAGCTGGGTAACTCTGCATCCATGTGAACAACGAATATCTCCTGTTGTTAAGCATTGCATGCCAAACTATCTGCCCTTCTATTCTGCGTTCTGGGAATATAGATGATCTCTGAATGGTTGAAACTTCTCCTTAGGCTTGAATATCTTCTAGGTAACTCGCGTAAGCTGGCCACTCCTTTGGTTCTGAAATCATCTTCACCAAATCGGCATAGTCGGTTGCAAACGTCACATGAAATTGATATCAGTTCCTCATACTTTCCCTTGCCCATATAAGGGCTTTAATTTCTGCATGAAGCGGTGATATAGTAGATCTCGTATTTCGAGCTCCCATCAAACCATCAAATCCCTCCAAAGTACTACACCATCTGTTACCAAGGAAAATATCATTTTCTTTCCATGATCCATCCGTAAAGCACCACCGACCCAATCTGGAAGGTAGTGTTGTTTGTTCTGTATCCCTGATCTGTGATGCTCATGGTGGTATTGATGCTTGTGCATCATGCCAAACTGCCGATTCTGTTTTCGCTACTCTACCAGTATCTGGGGGTCTGTAGATATATTATTGAACACCATATCATTTCTTCATTTCCAAATGTACCACAAAATCCAAACGAAATGATCATCTTCCCTTTTCGGAATCACTCTCCAAAACAAATAGTCCATATTAATGAATAAAGATGATGCCAGAAAGGTAGAAAGATTTGTTGGAATCTTTGATAAGGCCCACACCTGTATCGCTGGCGGGCATTCAAAGAAAACATGGAACATTGAAGATCACCTTTTATACCTCTTGCCAGCAAATTTTTGTTTAATGGTAGTTAAGTTTTTCAATTGACTATTTTATGTGTTTTTCGTAGAAAACCTCTAGAAAATCTTCTAACTTTTAGTTGTAACAAAAGAAAATGGAGAAGACTTTTGTAGAAGTCATAAGTCTTCTCTAATAAGCAGATTAGTTATGCAATTGACCAAAGTTTTGCAGATACTTTTCAAAGAAGACTTCTGGAAAAGTCCTTAGATAAGGAGTTGACGAGCTATTTCCCCACGAGAACTATCATATAGCATCAGATCCCCACCAACCTATGACCTAGTGTCAAATCTCCATGATTTAAAAGTTATAAACGTATTTCTCTAATAATTAATAATTCTGAATGTATTTCTTCCCGAACCGATTCTTCCAAACTTAATTACCCCATAGACCATGGTTTTAATTGGTTTATTATTAACCAAATAGTTTAAACCGGCTAAACCAAATCAAAATTTATTTAAAACAATTTTATTAAAGAATATTGTTTCTCTTCTTGTTCAAATTTTAAAATGTATATTTTTTTAATTCAAAAAACTTTCCTAAATTTGTTTTTATATTTTTGCATTACTTTTAAATTTACATCAAGATTTTATGTTTAAATTTTTTAATAAAATTACAATGAACAAATAAGCATATTTGTTTTTTGTTTTTGAAATTGGAAAGTCAAAATTATATTTTTATAAAAGTATATGTCAAAAATCTATGTTCTGTTCAATTTTGACGTAAATCAATTTCTTATCAATAACATAAAAAGTTCTAAAATTAAATTTTGATAAAATTATATGTCAAAAATCTATGTTTTGGTATTGATAAAAAATGATTTACGTCAAAATTCAACAAAACATAGATTTTTGACATATACTTTATTAAATTTTAATTTTTGCTTTCAAATTTCAAAAAACAGAAAACTTAATAAGCTTATTTGTTCATTGTAATTTTATTAAATTTTGTAAACATAAAATACTGATGTAAATTTTTTTTTTAAAAAAAGCAAAATATAAAAAAATTAGTAAAGCTTTTTGAATTCAAAAATATATATTTTGAAATTTCAACAAGAAAAGAAACAATATTCTTTATAAAATGTGTTTAAAATGATTTTTGGTTTGGTTTAGCCGGTTTAAACTATTTGGTTAATAATAAACCAATTAAAACTATGGTCTATGGGTAATTAAGTTTCAAAGTATCGGTTCGGGGAGAAATACATTCGGAATTGTTAATTCGTGGAGAAATACGTTTATAACTTTCAAATCATGGAGGTTTGACACTAAGTCATAGTTTGGTGGGGATCTGAAGCTATATAATAGTTCTCGTAGGGAAATAACTCGTCAACACTTAAATAAGACATATAAAATCTTCTTACCGTCACACGAAGTCTTCAAAGTGTTGCAAGATGTCTGCATAAGTTAGTTTTGCGATTGACAATAAGGAATTAAACAATTAATATTAATTAGAAGACCTTTTAAGAATTCTTATGACAAAACTTCTAAGTAAGTCTACTTTAGTTTTATTCAGGGATTTTAGTCAAACATGTGGTTTTGAGAGAATACTTTTAAGTCTTCTCCTAAAATATCAAACATGCCAATTGCAAAACTAACCCACCCAGACTTCTTACAATATTTCGAAGACTTCATATGACGGTAAGAAGACTTCTTCGGAAGTTTTCTTAGAAAAGTAAAATATCTACAAAACTCCTGACAGTTGCAAAACTAACATGCTTGTCGGAGAGGATTTCTAGAGAAGTCATCTCTTCTCTTATTGAGAATTTTGCATAAACAAAAGTAAGCTAATATTTCCAAAGGAAGACTTCCCTAAATCCTTCGTAAATTTGCAATTGAAAACATGAATTAAATTGAACACTCTTATAAAAGTCTTCCTATAAACATGGAAGACTTCTAAAGAGGTCTTCTCTCAGGAGATTTCTATAGAAGTCTGTGGAAATCGAAAATAACCGTCGATTTCCGTGATCGGAAGAAAGCTAAGAAACCCTAACTTCTTCTGAGCTCCCAGATTTTTGCTGATTCTAATGACAAGTAATCAAGTTATGAAAAGCAGACGAAATAAAATAAATCGAGATGAAGAACAGAGCAATAGATATCTTATTCCGAATCTGCGTATGAGCGTTTACAACATGTAAAAGCCGTGGCCACAAGAACTGTCGGCGAGTTTTCTTGTTCGAACAGCCTAAGACTTGAAAACCTAATTGAATCGCAGCTCGATAACAAAAAATGGAAAGTTGCCTAAATTTCTCTAAGTACTAAGTTGGAGAGAATTTCTTGTATCCTCGTGTCCCTCTCCCTTGCTTCTCTTATATATGCCTTTGAAGGTCGGTCGTCTTTCCATTTCCGCCCCTGATTCGAGTTTGTCCTTCCGCGGAAATCTTCTTTATCTTCTCGACTTTTCCATAATTATCTTGAAACTTGACCATTATCTTCTTTTACATTTATCTTCTGCAGAAATCATGCAGACCGTCATTGTAATTAGGCTCATTCTCGTCTAAAATCGTAAGTGGGCCTTTATTGCATTTCAGACCTTTTCAGGAATTTTGCGATTTAAACGGTTTTTACAATTGCACGGCTTGATTCATTGATTGAGACGAGATGATTAGGGCGATGAGGAGTTTGGATGCGGCAGTTTTTTTGTTTTGGTTTTGCTTGAAAGAGAGATAACGTTTCCACGGTAAATTTTAGGCATTGTTCCATCGTGACCATTTTTTACTCCAACAGTTAGCCCCCTAGCTTGCAAGAATTGCAGAGGTATTCTTGCGAGATGTTAGGGGTGTTAGGTGAGTTAGGCGGAATTGATGGCTAAAAGTTTGAGGATGAATAGTAATCCATTTTTCTATGAGTATGTGGAGTAAGGTTTCAAATCTTTTTCTTACTCACTTCCTCAAGAAAAGTCTCTCAAGGTAGAACATCATTTTTCTCTCTTCTTCCCTTGTGTTTTTTTGTGTCATGGCTTTCAACAATGAAGTTTATGAGAGTGCATTGCCTTCCACTTTCGTTTCCGAGATCCTTAGAGTTCGGGGTGATGAGATTGTTCTAAAGGTTGAGTTTTTGCGACATTCTATTAACCCAAAAGAGGTGCAGGCGTATAGGAAAGCAACTTGCGGTATCGTACCCCCACTAGCTGACTCGTGGTTCCCTACGGGACCGACCTTCGTAGGGGCTGACGAGAGGCCGAGTGAGTGTAGGAGTTCTTTCCTTGCCACCATCCGATATTTCTGCCAAGTTCTGGAGGAGGTTACGTTTTGGATGACGAAACATGGGGAAATTGCCAACTCTCCGCCTCGTGGCTACTTTACATGCTTATGAGGTGCATCTTCTATATTGTCGCTTATGGTTTCCCATCCCGAAAGTCATAGTTTGGTTCTTGGATCACTATGGCTTGTTGATAAGTTAATGTTCGCCTGTCGGTCTGCAAGACCTCGTCGAAATCTTGGTTTTGAGTTACGAATGAGGGATGGACCTGGGCGTCGACTTTCTTCTAGCTTTTATATATCCGAAGAGTACGGGTTTGCTCCGATACTGCCTCAACCCAAGGAATCCCATAGCGGTGATCAAGTATTTTACGTCCAACATTCATAGTTGGGACAAGCGTTACTTCTTTGTTCGCGTAGATAAGGCTTCCGTTGCAGAAGAAAGTATCCCTATCTTTAGACAAATATGGGGTCGCAAGGGTATCGTGGTTGGATACTTTAATCATTTTTTTGTTGTTTACTGATGTCTGACCATTTCTTTGTTTTGCAATTGTCGACCATCTTCCCTTGTTTCCTGCGGACACACTCGTTGTTAGGGATCTTCTTCGAGGTGGCCCGTTCTATTGGGGTGAATTATATCAGCAGCGAGTTTTCGCAGCAGTTGAGTATCATTACGCTCGAGCTCACCTCATAGGGTCATGGACGAAGAATTGGATCCAATTATGGAGAAGTACGAACCATACAAGATTCCTACTGTGAGGGAGAGAGAGACGTCTCCCAAGAATAGACAAGTTGCCGCCAATGAAGGCGATATCGCTTACAATGGGGTGGAGATACCCTCGGAGGAATGGTACCACGATCTACTCGCTAGAGATGGGAGTGGTACCAGTCAGAACCCGCTGCCGTCGTTCGAAGGAGGGTCCGACCTTGAGCGAATATCTCGCCTCTCCTAACGTTCCATCAAGTCAGCCTGCGACCAGCAGAGATCCTGTTAGATCAGTTAAGTTTACAGAAGCATCGCGACTCTACATGGGGGTCAGTTTTCGTATTTACTTTGATTTGGTTTTGTAGGATCTGCCCTTACCTTCAACGAAAATTTTCTTGCAGGACCTTCATGAGATTGATGAGGCCCTCAGGGTGAGCTACCTTGAAGCACAGACGGCTCAGTTTAAAGTCTAGATGGCCCTGAAGGAAATTGCTCGCTTGAAGGGTGAGGTTGAGGCACACCTTCGTCGTGAGAAGGATCTCGAGCATGAGCAAGCACACATTCTCCATTGCGAGTGGAGAGCTGGTCGGAGGGAGATGGCCTCGATCATGAACAATCATTCAGTTGAGTTTGCGGTTGATTTTGGAGAGTTCCAGCAAGCCTCCTCAGCCGAGCCATCTGGACGACCTTTCCAACACGGAATCAACGATCCCTCAGATAGAGAGGCAAAATTGAGAGCGCTGGGCCCCGATTGCCATTTCTCCTTATTTAGGGGAAGTTGGACATGTTGTTGTGGGAGAGGATGTCGAGGTCGAGCAGCATGTGAACCCGCTGACAGTTAACAACTACTCGAGTGGAAGGTCGATGTCTGGGAACTACGAATTAGATCCGTGAAGGATGTTCGTGTTTTTAGGGAGTGTGTTCCCTATGCTATGTTTATTCTTTTGTTTTGGCCAAGTATGGCCATTTGTTTGTCGGGGCTGGCCGTGTGTGTCTTTGAATCCTTAGCACTCTACGGCTTTTATCTAATGAAGTATTTTTCTCATTTTTAATGGTGTGTGAGTAGGATCGGGGATGTGGAGGAAAGAATAAAAGTTGTCATCTCATATCTAACTCTTTGAAGAATCATTACGTCCGTCTTTTATTTCGGGTGCGAGTATTCAAAACTTAGTTTTCGGATTTTTATGAACATACGAATGTAAGCAAAGAGACAAGTTTTGGGATCTCGTATCAGTTAGACATCATGCCTTGAGATGTTTGAGACCAGTGTGTTGGGTTTAGAGTAAGACCTAGGCTTACTCTCGGTTTTAGGGTTTGCGGTGACTATTCCAGCTTACATTACCCGTTTGCGGTTTCGACCTAGTTCCGTCTTAATATTAAATTCTGCGATAAGTTCTCGGCTTATATGACTTGCATCGATCAAAACCGAGCATCTCTCCAGAAAATTTTGAAGTCATATGGAAGTGCTAACCAAAATTTTGAATTTCTTTTATAGCACGCTATTATCCTTGTGTCAGATGTACGAGGACCAATCCTACGAGAGGGGAAGGTCTAAACGTTTATTTACAAAACGATTGATGTACTCATCGAGACCAATTAACGAACGCGATATAAGAGCGAGCGTATGCTCTTATGAGTTAATTTATGGTCGTAGACAGACTGTTTTCTCGCGACGTATCACTTTTGTTTTCCGAAAATATGTTTTATGTGTAAGGTGATCTCAAGTTTTTAAAAATAGAGCTTAGTGTTTCATTTGGAGGTCAATTTTGACCGTGTATTCGAGAATCATTTGTGTAGTAGTTTGTTGAGAAGTGTTTTTTCCGTTCAAAAGTTTCCTTAGTGTATCTGTTCGAAATGTTTTGCGGGTTTCAAAGATGTTCATTTTTTGTCATGAAGACTTATATATCGTCCGAGGGACACTTTTGGAAGCACTCAGAGTTTGCTTGGTTTTTAATGAGTTGGTTCGTGAGATTTATGTTTCCTTGTTATACGATAATTGTTTATTTGGCATGGGCGTCAACAAATCGTGAATTGTTATCCTAGCCGTAAGGTAACTTGGGAAAACAAGTATTTTAAGCGATAAAAGAGATTTGCGAGACCTTTGCTAGTCGTAGTGCATTTTTTATAATCGAGGAAGTTTTAAAAAATATCGAGATCAAAGGCAGATATTTTAAAATGTGGGAGTATACGAGTATACGTATACGTACCCACTCCCCCCTCCTCCTTTTAAGAGAGGGGGACAGCTGAAATCGTCTTGCGACGAGTTGCCTACATACCCCTTTCAGGGCTCAAGTCGTCTCATAATTCAGTTCTTGCAGCAAGCGTTTTTACTTGACGGTTGCTGCTGCGCCCATCGCCTTTGTCGCAGTGACTGTTTCTTGATTGATGACTTCTTCCTTTTTTTCTCCTCCGGTTGGCTAGAGCGTTGGGTTTGGAAACGTGTTTACTTTGTTTGCTCGAACTCGTTGGTCAGGTGGACGATTCTGGATCGTGCTTTTCGGAAGTGCTATCAGTCAGAAACCGAGTTATCTTCGTGCGTTTGGATTTAGCCTTAAATGTCATCGTGATTTTCCTCAGTGTATGTTCGGCCAGGAAGCAAAGTCGCGAGTGTTTTTGGCATCCCCAGATTGCTGCGGTTCCGTTCAGAGTTGGAAATTTGATGCCCAAGTGATAGGTTGATGGGACAGCCTTCATGGAGTTTATCCAAGGCGTTCCCATGATCACGTTATAGATGTTTGGGTGGTCGACGACCGTGAATTTGATGATCCTTGTGACTTCTTTAGCCATGACCGGGAGTTTGATTGATCCGAGAGTCATTGACATTGTGCCAGAGAAACCAGTAAATGGTCTTGGCATTGGTGTGACTTCGGACAGATCGACGTTCATCCTTCTGACTGAATCGCGGAAGATAACGTCAATGGTACTACCTGTGTCTACAAGAACTCTGGAGATTTGGAGATTATTTATCACGAGGTCGATTACGAGTGAACCGCAGTGAGGTTTGTCAATTCCTACTGTCTCGTATTCCTCTAAAGTGATTGTATCGTTAAGGAAGTCTTGGGGCAGGTACTGATGTCGACTGTCTCGGCTTTCCGTTAATAAGCCTTTATTGACGAGACGGTATCGTGGCAGTATTGTGATCCTCCGATGTTCATGTTATATCCTGCGACGATTGTTGTCGTTGTCTTTGTCATCTTCCCTTCTTCCACGTTTTCCGTTCTCGCCTGATCGATTTCCTTGAGGAGCGTTTTCTGCTGGTGGAGTTTGATCGGTCTTTGGCGGACGGTCGGTATCTCGGATAAGGTCTTTTATACTTGTTACCTCCGAAATTTCTCCTACGAGCAATTTTTCTGTTAGGCTCGCAACAAGAATTTTGTAGTTCATAGTGGAATGGCTTCTGTTCTGGTGAAACTCATAGAACGTTGTTTCGTTGTAGGTTGATTTTTGGGTCTATGTGTTTCCAGATGTTCTTCCTTGTTCCAACGCGGAGAGGATGGTATAATTGTGTGCTCCCTAGATGTATTCCCCCTCATGATGGACGTACTTATCATTACGAGAGTTCTTCCTTTTCGGCTTGGGATCTGGTGTTGCGTCTTTCGAGGATGTCCCTTTTGTCTGATGTTTCTGTGAAAGGACTTTCATCTCTTCTTTGATGATGATATAGTTTGTTTCTTTATGGAGAGCATCATGGATCGTACGCGGCTTTTCGAGAGTTATCCACTTCCTGAACTTTGACTTGTACCAGAGCGTCTTTCTGACCGCATCGATAGCCACCTTATTGCTGATCTCGCTGACTCTAGACATGACGATTTTAAGTCGGTTCATGTAATCGCGGAGATGTTCTTCTTCCTTTTGGGAAAATCTCCAAAGGTCGACGTTGGAGGTTTCCCTATTCATGAACATTGAATATTTCTTGAGAAATTTTGAAGCGAGTTGGTGGAAGCTTCCGATGGAGTTTTGTTTTAAGTGTGAGAACCATTCGAGTGCTGCTCCCTGAAGATGTTCAACGAAGAGGCGGCAATAGCCAGTGTCTTATTCGCTGTCCCTGAGTTTGGACCTACCCATCACGATATGGAAGGTCTACAGATGCGCTTTTGGGTCGCTAGTTCCATCATATACAAGGATTTTGATATTCTCGGGATCTGAAACCCTCGTTTCAGTGATGCAAGGAGTGAATGGAGTTTTCTGAGCTTCTTCGAGGAGTTTCTTGATATCAAGTGCTGCGCTGGTGGCGTGGTGAATTTGAGACTTCACAGAAAGCGCGTTTTTGCGATATAATTGCAGATATATCTCGCAAAAGATGCGGCTGTTTTTGCGATATGATTGCCGAGATCACGCATCTCACTGGGGTCACTGCCAGCAGATTTTCGAGTTTGTTGGCGTTTGCTGCGAGTGCTTCGAGCCTTCTCTTTCTTGTTCTACCCAGAAGACGTTTTCTTCTTCTTCAGTCATAGTCATGGGTATATCGAACGGAGAGTTCTCCCGAGCCGCGTGGATTCGTGTCCTCCTCGGATGCATATCAACGTCCTCGTCTGAAGGGTCAGACTGAATGTGGGGTTCCAAGTTGACCCGTTCGACTTCATCAGCTCATGTTTCTTGCTCAAGAGGTTGGGTATTTTCCGCGATTGGCCGAGTCACGTCAGGGTTTCTTTGTATAGATTTGATCATTCGAAACATTATGTGTGTTAGTAGGTGATATACCGTGTTATTTACCCGTTTGAGACCATCATTTAGACTCTATTTGGAGTCTAATATGTGTGTATGAACTGTGTTTTAGAGTCTTTATAGGTCAATGTACGTTTTGGAGCATTATGGAGATCATAGAACTTGTTAGAGTATTCAGAGGAGATATCGAGTAGTTGTTCACATTCAGCTAAGTACGAGTCGAAGTCAAGCATGACCATTGATCGACGGAGCATCCTTCATGTCGATCGACGGCCCCAAAATAGGAATGCTAGGATGAAGAAATATCAATCTTTGGAATTGTGTTTAATGCTTGCGTTCTATAGTAGCTAACTAGAAACCTGAACATAGGACATGGACACCTACGAGAGTAGGTTCTATGTCATAATGGATTCCATTGAGCTAGGTTGTTAGATACATACGAGAGCTGGTCTGATTAGCGTAGCGGGCAAACTTCCTGTCTGATTAGTGTCGAACGACACGATCTACTCCTCTGTTCGCATAAGAGAGTTGGGACAAGAAGGGGTCAGACTAGTTAACATTTATGTCCTCGCATATTAATGATTTCATGCATCATATCCATTATAATTAACTTTCTTGAAACCCTAGATCTATCATTTTCCATATTTGAATCAACTTAGTATTTTAGAGAATTTCCTTTTTGGATAATCTTAAAATCAAACTCTTTATTTATAGCTTTCCTAGATTAACCATAAGAAATATAGAAATCTATTGTGTGTCTTTTCTCTTTGTGGATTTGATCCCTAAGTACTATAATTTGATCTCTCTTGGCAAGAATAGTTTGTAGGGTTAATTTGATAGATAGCATTAACATAAACCTTAACTTGCACACTGTCAGTAGGCATATCGTGCATATTCGTAAACTCGAGTCTTCTTCCGCAGATTCTAGTAGTTCCACGAGGAAGAACACCCTTGGTTCTCGCTGTTAGGGTTTCAACATGTTTAGCAAGAGAACTTGTTAGCCTGTCTTGTTCGGCCGACTTCTTTTCGAGAGTCGAGAACATCTTTTTAATCTCCTCGAACGCTGCAGTGTTTGCGTTTGCGTTAACCGAAAACATGTTTGCTTCTGGAGTGCTTTCAACGTTGTCGTCAACGGTGTTACCATCGTGAGGTGGTTGATTCTCCTGAGCGTTTGTAGACATATTTGACCAAGCGTTTTGCGATTGTGAGTTAAATTGATCCGTTACCTCCCCCTCATTCTAGCGCCAAACTGTGGGAACCGAAGTTCACACCATCGAATTTCATAATCGGAGGAAAGCTACGAAACCCTAACTTTCCCTGAGGTCCTGAATTTCTGCTGAGCCTAACAACAAGTGATCAAGTTATGAAAAAACATACGAAATAAAATAAATCAGGATGAAGAACAAAGAAATAGAGATCTTATTCTGAATCTGCGCATGAGCGTTTACAATAGGTAAAAGCCCTGGCCGCAAGAGCTGTCGGCGAATTCCCTGGTTCGAACAACCTAAGACTTGAAAACCTAATTCAGTCGTAGCGCGCTAACAAAAAGCAAAAGTTGCCTAAACTTCTTTAAGTAAGTTGCAGAGAATTTCTTGTGTTCTCGCGTCCCTCTCCCTTGCTTCTCTTATATATGCCTTTGAAGGCCAGTCGTCTTTCCTTTTCCGCCCTTGATTCGAATTTATCCTTTCGTGGAAAGGTTCCTTATCTTCTCGAATTTTCAATAATTATCTCAAAACTTGACAATTATCTTTTTTTCCATTTATCTTCTGCGGAAATCCGGCAGACCCTCATTGTAATTGGGCTTATTCTCGTCTAAAATTGTAAGTGGGCCTTTATCACGTTTTAGATCTTTTTAGGCCGTTTTACGATTTAAACAGTTTTTATGATTGTGCAGCTTGATTCATTGATCGAGACAAGATGGGTAGGGCGATGAGAAGTTCGTATGCGATGGTTTCTTGTTTTGTGTTTGCTTGAAAGACAGATAACATTTCCATGATAGTTTTTAGGCATCGATTCCATCTCGACCATTTTTTACCCCAACAAAGTCTTTTACGTAAATGTTTTTAAACATTCATTTTCTAATAAATTTGATTGATTTTTTAAGATTTCTTATTATTTTATGTGTAATATTATTCAATATTGGCTCATGAATGAAATTCATAACCTAATTGATGATAATGATAAGGTTAGAAACATTCATGTTTATTAATGTCTCTAAATAATTAGAGAAGACTTCTTAAGAAGTCTGCTGAGAGAAGATTTTTGGAGAAGTTTTTTCTCTATAGTATTTATAAAACTTGTATTTTCGAGAGTGTTAAGTAACTTCAAAATGTGTTTTTAACTTTCAAAAGTGGTAAATAATTTCAAGAATATCAAGTCAGGTAGTTTAATGTATCTACTTGGATCATAATATATACTTTTTAACATTCATGAGATTTAAGTAATTTCAAAGTCTTATATATATATATATATATATATATATATATCCATATCTAACGTTATGAGTGAAATTATTGTTATGTTTGTTATTTTGAACTTGTTTCAACTGTTATATTATTATAAGCTCCTTTTTAATTTGCACAACCATAATCTTAACAAAAAATTACAATAAAGACAATGTTTATGATTACAGGAAGTGAATGAATTAAGCATTAAAAAGAACTTTTTAATAGATTAAAGAGAAAGTGGAAATTTTATCAACAATTTTATATAAACTATCAAAACAAGAGTCCCCTAAACATAAAAGAGTACTAAATTTATTCAATGAAAATCTTACTGCGGATTAGAAGACTTATCATAGTTAAAGATTTCTTAAATATTAAATTTCTCATTTTAATTTTAATTTTTTGCTTAGTTCTCGTGCAGTTTTCTGAGAAGTGTTTTGAGAAGTCTGCTAACAAAATCCAAAGTCCGACTCAGATATGAAAAAACTTGCATATCCAAAACATTAAAATAACTTCAAAATATCGAAAACTTCAAAATTAAACCTTTATGATTAAATAGTAAATAAAACAATCACATTAGGTTGAATATATATATTTTTGAATCTAACATATAAACACACACAAAAATACATATCCACAATTTATAGATATATTTTTAAAGGAGTGGAAGATGAAAACTATGAAAAGAAAAAATCTTGAAAACAAGATAAAGAAGTGAGCAAAAACATGAGACAAAAAGATGAGAAATTGATACAAAGTTTGTTGTTTTCACGTTTAAAGAGATTAGAGAGAGGTTAATGAGTTTTAGAGTGAAAAACATTACATTTTTCTTGCTGTCTTTTGAGAAGAAAAGAGAAAATGTGTAAATTCATTATATATAAGTAGACAAAGATTCATATTAGATTAAATATTTTTGGTTTGGAAGATTTCTTGTAAAGTCTTGTAACATAAAAGGCACTAGAAGAATTTCCAAAAATTCTTATAAACCCTATATTTATTATCCGTCTCATAAAACTTCCCATAAAGATTTCCCTAGAAGACTTCTCTAGAAGTCGAAAACACTTCGGGAGAAAGACTTCAAATATGAAAAACCTCCATATCCAAAACATTAAAATGGATTCAAAGCGGAGAAAGACTAAAAAAATGTGCTTAAATAATAATAATAGTTTGAGTCTATAAATTTTTGAATCTAATATATAAACACACACACAAAAATACATATCCAGAATTTATAAATCTACCTCTAAAGGTGTGAAGATGAGAACCATGAAATAAAAAATCTACAAAAATAAGATAAAACAGTGAGGAAGACATGAGATAAAAATGAGAACTTGATATAAAGTTTAGTTCCTTCAAGTTCAAAGAGATTAGAGAAAGGTTGAAAAATCTTAGAGTGAGAAACATTACATTTTTGTTACAGCCATTTGAGAGGAACAGAGAGAATGTGTAAATTTTCTTGAGAATTTGTCAAAAATACCACTTTCTTTGTACCACTTTTCAAAAATACCTTAATCACTTTTACCCTTATTTTTAAGAAGAAAAAAACGTACTTATAACCCTTGGGTTAATTAATCTAAGACTTAGGGTTTAGAGTTAAGGGGTGGTGTAGGATGGGGGTAGGGTTTAGGAGAAAAAAACGTAGGATTCTAATTAATTTTAATAAAATTTGCCCATTAAAAAGTGATATTTTTGAAAATGTCTCTTTAATGAAGGTAAAAATGAAAAGTGGTACAATGAAAATGGTATTTTTGAAAATTCCCCAATTTTCTTTATATAAAGATTCAAAACTTCAACTAGATTAAATATTTTCAGTTTGGAAGACTTCTTCATAAGTGTTTAAACATAAATTGGACAATAAGACTTCCCAAAAAATGTTTTAGATCCTAAAGTCAAATAACTAACTAATTAGCAACAAACACTTTATTAAACATAAAATCAACTTATAAAATATGTTTAATATATACAAAACTAAACACATATATGTTAAAAAAATGTTAAGATTCTAAATTCTAACCTTAAAAATACAAACAATAGTAAAACATATATTACCAAGCCATAAACCAAGACAAACATGACTTACA
The DNA here is from genome assembly GCA_905132765.1 of Moricandia arvensis. Taxonomy (NCBI): domain Eukaryota; kingdom Viridiplantae; phylum Streptophyta; class Magnoliopsida; order Brassicales; family Brassicaceae; genus Moricandia; species Moricandia arvensis. The sequence continues at coordinate 56,093 of CAJHQP010002138.1, forward strand.
ATCTATATTCACTCAACTATGTTTAAAATAATTTGAATTTTTGTAAATAAGATTATTTATAATTATATGGTTTCAATTTATTTTTCATCAAAATATTATTTTATAAATTTTATAAATTATTTTTAAAATTAAATACATTAAAAATTTCTCGTAGAAGACTTCAGTAACTCTAAAAAATCTCGCATGGTTATAGTCGTAAAAGTGATTAGTAGATTTTTGTTTGGTAATAAAAAAGATAGTTGTAATTTTACTACTTTTTATATTCTTTTTCATTTGATTAAATTTATGATACATTTTTGTAATTAAAATCAAATTTTAGGTTATCTTTAGTAAATTCTCCTATTGTTTTTAATTAGGTGAACATTTAATCTGATTAACAATTTGAGATGTAGACTAAGACTCCCTTCCTACAACTATTCAAAGTCGAACCAAAATATCAGTGCTGAAGTCAAAGTCTTTCCTACGCTCAATAAAATAAAAACTTAAATTATATGTTATATTTTACTTTTCTTACTTTTTTTCTTTTGACAAAGTTACTCTAATATATATCATATTACCTCAGTTTCATTTTTGCATACATATTTTAAGAAAAGTGTTGCAAAACGATGCGTTTTTACATTTTAAATGTATTTATTTATGAACTAATAAGAATTAATTGTAAATTTCTAAAAAGAATAATTGTGTTTATTGGCTTCTTAATTTAAAATAATGTGAAATAGATAATCAAAGAGTTATGTATTTAGAGCTAAAATTTAAGATATTTTTTATATAAAATTTAAAACATGTATCATTTTAAAAGAGAAAGAGTATCATATAATTTACTTTAATATGTCTCATACTGTTTTTTCGTTTACCTAACAATAAAGAAAAAACCGTGTGACATAAGTCGACAGTTTTATCAAAAATTAATAATAAAAAATGACTGAATGAATGTTAAAAAGTACGAAAACAAACAAATGAGTTTTGTTGACGTAAATGACGTGTGTATATATATATATCTATTGTACATCACAATTTGTAAGGCATTCGGCAAAAATAAATATCATCCGGCAGCTTTTTTGGTAATCCTTACGATGAGCCATACAAACAGAGGAACCTTGATATCTTCTCACAATCTTCATCATACGGACGAGAGAGTCCCTCTTAGATCAGAGTCAGACCAGTCCTGTCTCAATTCAACTCCAGAGTTTGATTTTTGCCTCCGTCAGAACTCGAAACAACGGTTTTCTCACGCCGATGAGCTCTTCTCCAACTGGAAAAACCTCTCTCGCACTGCGTCTGCCAAGGCCTCGAAGAAGAACGAGATTACTTCTCCGGAAAGAAAGCTTGAAACCCTAGCTGTAAAATCAGACACGGGAGATTCTGACTCAGATGATCCAAGTTTTGGGTGTGGCTTCTGGCTTGTCAGAAGCAAATCTGTCGGCTTCTCGATGAGAAACAAGAAGACAAGTTCATCTTCAGAATATCATCGGAGCAATAGTGATCCACAGAAAAAGAAGAAGAGTTTGCAGAAGATGAATTCTACAGAGATTAGGGCGTCAAGATCCATGAATAGTTCGGCTTTGAATGTCCCATTGGCTGATATGTTTTGCTTAGGTCCTGTCTTTTCCGGCAGCCGGGATCGGAAAAATTGAAGAATAGTTTTCCAATCTCGCTTCATATAAACTTGTGGAAAAGTCGCATACTCTAACCCTTAGAATGATTTTTTTATTGCTAATAAGCTTGGAGTATGAATAACTAAACCGAATCTTAAGGAGGATCGTCATACTCATTCATAGCTTCCATTTTATTCAAGTTTTGATATACTTACTACATTAAGTAATAGAGATTGTTGTAATTCGGAATAAATATGTATAACTAAGTTCTATTCAAATTTTAGCCACAGAAAAGTATTTGTATATTGAATAGAATCTATTTTGTTGAGAAGAAGATAATTCTGAAATGGGTTCTTCACGTTTCATTGTACGTACCGGCCAAAAACATCAAACCGACAAACGATCAATAATACAAATACTAGTCAAACTTGGTACAACGATTGTTTAAACGTGTGAATTTAAGAACCTTTGACTAATAATATTGACGAAAGTTGACTGATGGATGATCATTCTTTGCTGAAAAGTAGCATGTTTACTTCTATTGCGTATTGGTGTTTAAAAAATTCCAAATACTACACACCATAAGTACATGTTATATTACTATAATTTAAGAAAATGCACATCTGTTCATTGATAAAATGAATAACAAGTCAAACAAAACCGAATAATTATTTTTATTTTAATATTTATATTTATTTTATATTTGTAAGTAATTTAAATAGATTATTTGAATAATCAAGTACTTGATTTTACGAATTAAATACCGACCAAGTAGTAAGTATTGGGGCAGCGGGTAACGAATAATTGTGTCCACCCCGATTAGAACAAGCATTCACTTTCAAAATATCTCTTTTCAAAACCTGACTTGCAAAATAAGTTATCTCAATCACACATGGGTGCGATTGCATGGCACGACGGATTTGGAAACTATTAAACATTCCAAGTTCAAAATCTATTATTTAGATTTATTTATCTGTGTGATTAGATAGTGTGGAAATTTAACTTCCATATAAAATAACTAGATTTACTTATCACCTTCTCTAGAGGATTAATCGAGAGCCTTTGAATTGGGATATCCCTGGTTATAAAAAAATCTATATCTTTTGGAACAGCTACTAGTAGATGACTATAATGATATATATATATAATATAATATATATATATTGGGTTATATATATATATATATATATATATATATATAGAAAACATAACTAATTTTGACAAAACGGACAATCTTTTTAATACCAAGTCATGGTCAAAAGAGTCGGAATGGTCCAATTTCTGAAAGCTCAAAATACACGTCCAAAAAGTTGAAAAAACAGTGAATTCCTTTGGAAATTAGTCCACGTAATTATTATGCAAGAATAAATGACTGTCGATCTTTGTCAAAAGAAATAATCAACCAATATGGGATTAGGTAGTTTGTGTAGGGCTGGTCAACCATGGGCTTGGGGCCGGGGGCCAGTATATTTATACACAATTTAAGCGCCAGTAATTTTATAAACTATATAAGGAGATTAACTCCATATACCCCATACCCCCTAAACTTATTCTCACTACCCTTTTCCTATTCTCATTACCATTTTATTCTTGCACTTCCCAAAGTAGCTTCCCTTTCATTTACTTCTTGAATTAAATAATTCAACCATAATTCAACAACCATCTTGGCCCACAAACAACCTTAACCAATTAAAAATCATTTGGCCCACATGTCTTCTTCTCTCCTCTTCTTCTCCTCTTCTTCCTCGTACCTATTTGTTTTTCTTGAACCTCCATAGCCGAATTTTAAGCTTCGAAAAACAGGTAAATGTTGGTTGTTTTCGTTGATTTTTTTTGTAAAATCACTTTTAAATGTCGTGTATATCATGGGTAATGGAATAAATGTACTATTTGATGATAATTTGAGAGATTATAAACAAATATTGAAACTGTGTTTATGTATTACGAGTCAGTTTTATGTCTGTTTTTGAAGATTTTTTTGCTAAAATATTACTAAAAACAAGTGTATATCTCAGCTAGTGTAAGAGAAAAGAAGATCCAATGAATGAGAGATTGAAAACGATTTTGAAAACCGTGTTTATAGTTTTTGGGTATATTTATCTCCGTTTTGAGGCGTTTTGATGATTTTCTGTGTGTAATTTCATTTAAAATGAATTATACATCATGGGTAATGTAAAATCCTAACAATATCGTCCTAAAAGAGGATTAATTAGTGCAATGATAAATTCTGGGTATTACTAAGCTAACTAGTTTTACTAGGAAAAACAGCAAACTGGAATTACTGGTATTACTAGAATTACTATATTTATAATTCTTACTAGTATTACTAGAATTACTAAATTTACAATTCAGACTCGTATTATTATATTTATAATTCCTACTGGTATTACTAGTATTACTATGTAATGGTACTGTGTGAGAATTAATTTAAATGATATACCATTTTCAGGAAAATGCAAAATCCGCATTGCACAATCATTTTTTTTATTATGGGGGATATTATATGAAGGATGAGGCTGAAATAAAATGGATCTCTGGAGATGGTGAAAGAGAAGATGAAATTCACACGATTGTGTTGAAGAAATCAATAGAGGAGATCACTTACTTTGGTTTGGTTGAGGGTATTTGCAGAAAGATAAAGGTAGATGAATCTAAGGTGGAAGTGAAGATTAGTTACTTTCCAATGGTATTGTATTCGTACAAGCCATCATACATCTGGAATGATGAAGACGTTTTTGGTTATCTACTGCAAGTAAATCATGAGAAGTGTAGAAGTATTCTACATGTGGAGTTCATCAAAGAAGAAGTGCAAATTTCAGAAGAAGACGATGAAAATGATGATGCCTATGTTGGTCTATCTGATAGAGAGCCCATAGAGGCTGGTGATGAAGATGGTACTGAGAATGATGAAACGGATGTCCATGTTGGTCTACCCGGTAGAGAGACTATAGAGGCTTGTGATGAAGATGGTACTGGTGGTGTGCTCACTTTTAACGAAGACATTGAGATGCATGATGGTGTCAATCAGCCACGAGATGATGGTATGGATTTGGTTATAGGTCAAGAATTTATAACCAAGGAAGCAGCAAAAGTTCTTATCCAGACGGCTTAATATCAGAAATATTTTGAATTTGATATAGTGAAGTCGGATACCAAAAGATATGTGGTTAAATGCCGAGGAGCCGAAGATGGCTGCAAGTGGTTTGTCCGAGTTGCAATGTTAAAAAATTCAAATATTTGGACGGTTAGAAGTTACAACAACCAGCATACATGTTCTGTTGTTACAAGAACATTTCCTGATAGAGAGGCTGGTGATGCAGATGGTACTGAGAATGATGTAACTGATAATGAAGTTATTGGTGGTGTGCTCACTTTTCACGAAGACATTGAGAGGCATGAGAATGTCATCGAAAGAGATGAGCATGTGTTTGAAGATATAGAAGTAGCACCACCTGTTGACTATCAACCACGGGATGATGGTATGGATTTGGTTTTAGGTCAAGAATTTACCACCAAGGAGGCAGCAAAAGTTCATATTCAGATGGCTTCACATCAGACTTTTCTTTCTCACTTGTTTCAGCCTCTTTTTCTTTTTCCTCTTTTTCATGCATGAAAGTTCATCTTTTTCCTCTTTTTTATCCTTTTCCTCTTCTTCATCATTTTTCTCTTCTTCATCATTTTCCTTTTCTTCATCAAGTTCTTCACCCTTTTCCTCTTCTTCATCCTTTTTCTCTTCTTCTTCAACTTCTTCATCCTCTTTCCCTCCAACCTCTGTCCCTCCAACCTCTTCTTGATCATCTTCCCCTTCTGTCTCAGATTCCACCACTTTTTCTTCATCTTTCTCATCTTCCTTATTGTTCTCCTTTTCTTTCTCACTTGTTTCAGCCTCTTTTTCTTCACTTTCTTCACCAAGAATAATGTTCCAAAATGCCTCAGCTTGTGCTTACTTCTCTCCTTCACTTGGCTCAACGTATCTTCTTCCTTATCAGACTCACTCTCACTGTTTTTCTTCTTTTTTCACCATTTTTCTGCTCACTCACATTGTTTTCACTCCCATTGTTTTCCTTTTCTTTTCCAGCCTCTTGCTCAACATTAACTTTGTCCCTTGCTTCATATGGATCATAGTCCATCCCCATATGACCCCACTGCCGAAAATCCATGTCTTCACCATGATTCTGCTCCACCTTCCTCTCAATAGAAGTTAGTCTTTCTTCTATTTTTTTAGCTCTTTTTCTCAAAAGTCGCTGGTTTTTCGAGATATCACTCATCCTTGACTCAATATACTCCAGCTTTGTCTCCACCGATAAGTTAAGCCCAACAAATCCTTCTCCCATGAACTCCAAAATTCTCTCTTCCAGACCTCGCAAGCTCGAATCTAAACCAGCATTAGAGGATGATCCTTCTGCAAATGTCACTTTCTTTTTTTTCCACAGTCTTTTTTGGAAACACTCGTGAAGCTTGATCTAACTCATAAAGCTCTTTCCACCAAATAGTCTTCTGCTTCACAGTTAACCAGTAGTTCCAAGTTTCACTAGGGCTGCCATGACGGTCATACTCTCGCTCCTCATCAATGATACGGGCCATCATTATTTCCTCACCAGTAGTTGGAACCAAGACACTGTTAATAACCTGAAAATATAACAATAAGTTAAATCAGTTAATTTTTTGTTCTAATAGCTTCTACTATAACTAACTATACATGTACCTTAGTTTCTCCAAGTGCATCATATATGTCTTCCAAAGGATAACCCTTCAGACTGCACTTTGTAAATCTGCTCTTACACATCCTTGGACAATTTTCACTAGAATCGTCAGAATAGATTCTAAACGCTTTCCCCAGATCCGGAATACACTCAAACGCCAGAACCTAGTACATACAGTGTCACAGTGTCAGATTTCAATTATATAAAAATTAAAAATTTACTAAATATATCTTTTACCTCTAAAGAGATTATGAAACCAGGAAAGCCACATGTGTCATTCACTTCACCCTTCAGATGGTTCATCATGTGTTTAATGCCTTTAATGGCATCCTCAAATGTTAGTCGACCCCAGGGAAACGATCTGCAAGCTTCCAAATCATCCACCATCCTTAATATGAAGAGGTCTAAAGATCCAGAATCCTTCGGCTTTCCTCTGATAAGCCGACCAAGGAAAAACAAGACAGTCATCTTCAATATATCTGGACAAGGCGGCATAGACAACATCTTCTGCTGCAAATCAGTGATGGTGATCTTCTTTCTATCATGGAAGTAATAATCCACAAACTTATAACTCCCCATCTTCTCATAGTTCGGTGGATAATCACGACAGTCTAACCCTGAGATGAGGGCATGCTCTCTCATAGAATAGCGGATGGGTACACCATTAACCGCAAACCATGCCATATCATCTTCTAGAATGCAAATGGTGCGCAGCAGTAACATCCACATCCCTTGGAGCTTCAGGTTTGGTTCGTCTGGCATGTGGAAGAAATGTCGAAACTGAGGATGGCTTGTGAACCATTGAGCCTCAGGCTTATCCTTGATGAGTTCTACTGTCTTGGTCACAAAGCACTTCGTTTGAATCTTGCAAGTCTTCGGGAACTCACTGCTTTTGAAGTAGAACTCAAGGGGTTGCATTGGTTGCATTTCATGCAATCAAAATACATATATACACATGTTAGTAATGCTAGTAGTCTTACAAATACTAGTAGTTTTAGTAATCTTAGTATTCCTAGTAATGCTAGTATTCCTAGTAATGCTAGTATTCCTAGTTATGCTATTATTCCTAGTAATACTAGTATTCCTAGTATTCCTAGCAATGCTAGTAAAACATATATAAACCTATTAGTAATACTATTAGTACTATATATACCTCTTCTTCGGATCCATCTGAATCTGAGAGCGTTTCTACACTCGTTTCTCTCACTGGCTCTCTCAAAGGCGTTCTCTTCTTACTCTTTTTATTGGTCTTGTCAACCGTCTTTTTTGCATTTGGCACCGATTTTCTGGTTCTAAGTGATTGACGACGTCTTTCATTGGCGACTCCCTTTTGCTTGGAGCCCTTTTCATTTCCCTTCATAACTTTCCTGTTAAAGACATTACAACAATCAATCACTCTAAATTCAAACCTCAAAACAACAACACAACATCAATATGGAGATATAAATTCCTTTTCTTCACACAAGTCTTAACTTCAACACAACAACAACAATAACTCTAAATACCAAACATAGTGTCCAATATGGTGATATTCGATAATCAATCACTACACCATAACCTAAAAACCAAACATAGTGTCCAATTGAATATATACCCGATTCATATACATTTTCCCCCTAGCTTATAGTTTCGGTTTTTAACAAGGAATCTTACCCACTGTATTCAACTTATTCTGTCAAATATCCTACGAAAATCGCAACAGTTTCTTCTAAAATTGGATTCCAAACTCCACAAAATACATTTCTATCATAACATATACCTAATCTAAGATTTTCGATGTTTTCCCCCAATTTTATAGAACAAATCGCTTACTAAAGACACTTTCCCCCATTTTGACAAGTTTTCCCCAATTTTTATCAACCCTAATTACAAAATAAAACGAAATCAATGAGAGTAAATTACTTACCAAGATAAAGGATATCAATTCGGGAGATGGACCCTAGATTCTCACACGGGAAGAAGAAGAAAAGAAGTTGATTTCGATTTAGGGTTTTGTCGCTTTTGGGACTGTTGCAGACGAGAAAAAGAAAAGAGATGAAGGGGGGGGGAAACGAGTCGACACGAGAAAATGAGAGGGGGAGGGACAAAACGCAGAGTTTTGATTAGGACCCGGATTGAATCCGGATAGGTTTAGGTGGGTCGGATTTTTTAGGTTGGGTATTGTAAATAAGTAGTATTTACAAGGGGTAATATGTCTTTAACCACTTTTTCGATTTAAAAAATAAAAAAAAATAATTTTGTAATAATAAAGGGACAAATGAGTATTTTTATGGGGGGTATGGGGTATATGGAGTTAATCTCCACTATATAAGGGTCAATTTCGCAAGAATCAACAGTGGTTTAGTTGGCTGCTTTATTGATCAAGGTCATATGTTCGAATCATCTTAATACGATTTTTGAGGTCAATTTTGTTTCATGCTTCTAACCTTTAAAAAGCCAGGCCCAGCCCTAGCAATAGCATCGCATTTTTTCTTAGACTTTGTTTTGGAGAGATGAAGATTTAACTGACTAATACAACAAAGGTTTGGCAGTAAGTAACGCATGGTTGTGTGACCTTGTTGTACATTATCATCTAATTTCCTTACGTGTGAATATTTACGACCCAAAACTCTAGCTGTTGGCATGTACAGTTTGTTGCTTCATACTTGAATCCTTGTAAACATACCATATGTCTTTTACTTTGCGTGGGAGAGGGTACATCTGTTTTCTTGCTGTACATTCATAGGTTACGGTCTTACAAACGTCTTTAAATGACTAAGTAAACGTTTGCTGATTGACCGGTTTGGGTTAAGGACAAAACCGGAGAGGCTGATATAATTATGAGTTTCTATATATTTTTAGCCAACTAATTGGGTATGAATGCAAACTCAGTTTAGCTAGTTATGTTGTGAAACTATGTTCGCATCAGAAGGTTCAGAAGAAGATGTCTACCTCAGACGCTTGACCAACTTACTTTTCCATTTGTTTTTTTTTTGTCGGCCAAGTTCCATTAAAGGAAAAGCACAAAGGGACTTATTTTTCCATTTGATTCATCTAATCTGACACAAAAATATTTGTAACTAATTAGGATTGGCAGACAAATATGATCAATGCTCTGCTCAAAGACTCGGACAATTAGCCAGTTTTTCTCAAAAAAAAGAAGACTGACAATTCTAATACCGACGAACTGGTGAGACTTTGAATCCGATCGCCTCAAAAGAGCATCAGCGGAGACTTTGTTTTCTTAATCTATTTAGGTGTATGTTAATTAGATTATTATGCTGCTCAAAAATGGATTATTATAAAAAAGAGGATTTGCCTACGGAAAAACGGAGAAACAAGGATCCTCCTCTCAATAACAGAAGAAGAATTAATAAATAACTAATTATGAATGCGAAAACCGATTGAAAGAATCAGACGAGTTTAAAATCAAGAATGTATGTTTATTCTTTACAAACAAATCAAGCACAAACACAACACAAAAAAAGGAAAAAGAAGGAAAACCAAATCAAGAATTCCATCTCATCAATCAAAATGGACACAAATGAAAAAAGAAGAAAACCTCGTGGAAAAAAAAATCAAAGCATTGGAAGCGAAATCAGTAGACTTGTCGGTAACCCAATATGCTCCGGCCACCGCCAACGGCTTTTCTACCTCCGACTCCGACGCCGTTAATAGCCGAAGCGGCAGCCATTGATATCTTCTTAAGATCCTCAACGTTCGCGTAGCTCTTCCGCGCCATTCCCATCAACCCTTTACTCTTCTTCTTCTCCCCTGCATTCTCCGATTTGCTCCCTCTCGCAGCGATGGAAGAAGAAGCTGATCCCGTCAAAACGCCGCCGTTTCTACTCTTCGGCGGAGGAGTGGTGTTGTAATTAACTGGACGGCGGTTTTCTTTACGTATCACGGCGGAGAAATCAGGAACCGACTGAGCCAGAGGAGCTTTTCTCGTATTCAACATCGGAGAAAACCCAAACCGAGTCTGCTTCTTTATCTTCTCCGGTGTAACTACAACTTCTTCTTCTCGTGAAGTTACGGAATCACCCTCGAACCTCACTTGTTTCTTCTTCATCGGCTCTGCTTCTTCTTCTTCGTCGAGAAATTTCTGGAAATCTCGTTTCATGCGAAGCTTCGATTCACGTAGTCGAGAGTATTCGTCGTATCTTGGTCCCCTCTCGAACCCGCAGAAACCGTCTAACAAGAGTTTAAGCTGATGTGTGTCGGAGTTTTGGGAGAGAATGAGAGACATTGGATCTACAGAGAAGAACAGAGGTTCCATGCTTGGGTTCGAGATCGTATCCGCCATTAGTGGATTGATCTCTTCTTCTGCGCCAAAAAAAAGAGAGAGACAAATTAAGGTTTTGTTTTACTCAAGAGTTTGTTGTTAGCGAAAGACTTTATTTAATGTATAAACTAAAAGGATCTTTTGATCTTCGCAACGGTCTGATTGATTCAGTGGAGACTTGCTGTGTTGACGATTTTACTTACGTGTAACGGTCTTATTTTTCTAGTGTGGGACCCTATAACTCATCGATCAAACGGTCATTAATTTTGCTTAGTACCGATTAAAAGTAAAATTTACCAATTAAGAAAAACACAATTTTTGTCTTTTAGTGTAATTTTTTGGTCTCATTTTTGCTTTAATTATATTTTTCATTTATCAAAATTAAGGAAACAAATAATTTTATAAAAAATGAGAAAAATGGAAAAATGATGAAATACCCATATATACATGAGAAATCTAAGAATATCATAAGTTAATGGAGAATTTTCAAAAATATCAATTTCCTTATACCACTTTTTATTTTTACTTTTATTAAAGGGATATTTTCAAAAATACCACTTTTTTAAAGGATAATTTTTTTTTAAAATTAATTAGAATCCTAAATTTTAAATTCCTAAGCCCTACCCTCACCCTACACCACCCCTTAACTCTAAACCCTAATTCTTAGATTAATTAACTCAAGGGTTATAAGTGTATTTTTCTCTCTTACAAAACAAAGGTAAAAGTGATTAAGGTATTTTTGAAAAGTGGTATAAGGAAAGTGGTATTTTTGACAATTTCTCTAAGTTAATTACCACTTTTCAAAAATAAAGTCAAAAATATATTAACATTTGAGTTTACACTTTATTGATTATTGTTTAGGATTTAGTTTTTAAATGGTGGGTTAAGTTTCTAAATGTTTTATAATTATTTAGAAAAAATAATTTGGTCTATTTTTATCATAAATTTATGGTATTTTTAAAAATAATCATTTATTAATGGTAAATTTGAAAAGTAGTATCAAACTTGTGGTAAAACTGAAATTTCTCCTATATACATATTGTATTTATTTTGAGTTGTAAAAATTGTTAAATAAAATTTTTTAGTTATGTTCTACGGAAAATATATCATCTTCTATGAAAAATGAGATGATAGCAATTGAATTTCATATTAATTGAATTCCATACTAAACAATTTATTATATTTTCCCTAGAACAATAATGTACTTTTAAATAGAAAAATTAAATATAAGAAATACCAAATCTACGCAAATTAAAGGTAGCTACATTTCTTCATAATGCATTTTCTACTTTTATATTTAGTTCTAAAGTTCTACGAATACGAAATTTAAAGACAACTCAAAAGTCTACACCGTATAAAAGCTACATTCTACATATAAGAATAACTATATTATGAAAATATGGTATGTTTAGTTACAAAATATATTTCAAATATATAAAAATATTTTTACTTTCCTAAAATATATAATATATTTAAATTATCAAATAAATCTTATCTTACATAGTAGTGAACTTTAATCAATTAATTTAATCTAATTTATTAATCTTAGATTGTTACATATTTGCTTATGTTTGAGAAAATTTGTGTGACATATACTTATTTGGTTTTGAATATTGAACTTAATTATATACAATTGGAATTATACATTAACAAATTATAACTAAGGGCTTCGTGATATATATTATATATTAGGATGTGATTAACTATTTTAGAAATTCCGTTATTTTAAACGCTAACCTATTATCAGCATAAATTATTTTTTGTACAACTTATAAAAAACTAATTATATTTTGTATTTTAATATATGTGGAAAATAAATTCAATACAGTGTATTGCATTATTATTTTCATCATATATAAATTGTTTTGTTAAAAAACAAAGTACCAATAAAAATTAAAACAAAACTGTTTGTTCATTAATAAATTATTGAAATAAAAACGTAATATTACATATTCATAATTTCAAAAATATAGATTAATTAAATTTTTATTTTACTATGACAAAAAATTGCGTGAATACTTTATACAACATATTTAATAGATTATAGATCATATAATTCAAATATTAAATGTTTATAGTAATGAATCAATTTTTGAATCACATATATACATTTCGTAAAATACAAATTATTACATGATTTTTTAAATAATGTTTTTATTTTAAAAAGCCTTATATTTATTGTCATATTTACTAATAATGTATTACCTTTTTTATATTCTATCCTCTTTTTTCACTTTAATAGGTAAGGAATAATTTTAAAGTAATTAGAAAGTAATTTTAAAATGTAACTGTAAAGTAATTACTTTTATAAACAAAGGCTAATTTTTGGTTTACACAAGCATTATACTATAGTGACAAATTAAGGTTGTGTCTATACTAAAAAGACAAAGATTGTGTGTGCTTTTAGTTATATTTGGGCAAATTTCTCTTAAAAGTATCATAAATTAATCTTTAGTTAAATTATATTTTTGCATTTTGTATATAATATTTTAACCTTAATTATTGATCTATATGCCAAATAATTTACAATTCCATCATCCTCCTATATATTTTAAAAGAAAATTCTTCTCAATAGCCATTTCTAAGTTTTCATCCTAAACATAAGATCTCAAACTGAAGTTAGGAAAATAACCTTCATTAATAGGTCAAAAGACAATAATATCCTCAAACATATTAATAACAACGAATAAAGCAAAGAAAAATTAAAAGAAAAACTAACAATGGATTTTTCTCGACATCAATCTTTAGACTCGACACAAACGCCGGAGACAGCAGTGTAATCATCGTGAAACTCACCGTGGACGGTCATCACACTCGAAATCAGAGCTTATACATATAAATTAGAAATTTTTGATTGTACATTGAAATTAGGGTTTTCAGATCATAATTAGGGGGTTTTGAATCGATGTTGCATTTTCGCTTGTTTCTTTTGAAATCAAAGAGAGAGTAAAGATTCTGAGCTACATTGCAACATAAACGTAAAAAATCAAGAAAATCCATTTTCAAATCTTTTAATTTAGGGAGAAATTTGGTTTATAGAGGAAGACAACGTCGTTACAAAGTTTGTGAGTAAAATTGTATCAAGTGAAACTTATCTCCGGTAACATCTTGACCTTGCTCTTTGGCATCAATAATTAGTTGCTCTTTGGTAAGCTTGTGACCTTAATCATTTTTAGTTCACATATTGCTCTCTTTGGTAGGTTCGTGACTTTGCTCATGACCTTGTTAGTTGCTTGCTTGTGCTCTCTTAACTATATAATCTACTTTTGTTTATAACTCATCATTTCATTCTTTACTCACCATATTTATTGTGTGTTTCTGTTATTAAAAGATCAAAAATAACATCTATGGTCTATCATAATTCTTCTGTCACTAAAGTTACTCATATTATGGATATAATTATGAATCGTTTTTCAGAATGTTTTAATTTTGATGGAACTTCCAATTTGCATATTGATTTAGATAAAGCATTTATCCCATGTGATTGGTACCATAAGAACAATGATCATGTGTAGAGAAACAAACTTAGTGTTTGTTGTGTTAATATCTATCTGTGTTTATAGTAGAGAAACTATTTGAAAGTTATCTTCTTTTGTGCAATGAATGTTGTTTTTTCCAGAAGACATTTGTCAAATGCTTAGTTAGATATCCTGAAATACTTTGCTCATGAATTTGTTATTGTTTCTATAAATTTCTCTGTCTCTAAAATTGTGTATTGCTTCATTTGATTGATGATGCTTCTTTCTAATATTCTTATGTTATGTTGTTTCTTCAAAGCATCATTATGTTGATTTCAGAAAGCATTTGTAAAGAATATAGGAAAGAATTTCAGAGACTTTGGAAAGACATGAACATGTTGTCAAGATGCTCGAATGTCATTCATTGGGAGTGAATGACATGTCCACTATTAATGATGAATATGCACTAGACCTAAGGAGCAACTTATCTTGTAAGATCTTCGACTAGTTTGTAAATAAATATTTAAGAAAAGAGAAATATGAAGATATTTGAAACAATTTCTATTTAGCTAAAACTATGTTTTTGATTTTTTTTGCTATGAATATTGACATAGACATGTACTGGAATGTTACTAAGAAGATTGTAAGGAACGATGAAAATGTTTGTTTCATTTATGTTGATTATTGAATATGCTATACTTTGAAATATAATAAAATTTTTAAACATCTTGCATTTTAGACGGAAAAGTATATTTTTATTTTTTTGACGTTTACTATTACTATAATTATTATATCACATATATTAGCAATTAACTACTCGTGGAGAAAATGACTAGTCAATGAAATGTGGAAGCTGACAAAAAAGCTATTTGATCTTCTTTGAGATTATTGTTGGAGTGTAAATTTTAAATCAGAAATTAAAGCTCAATAAGATATGAATTAACGGTTTAAAAATAAAGTGAAAATATTATCAAAATGAATATATGAATTTTCTTAATATATACATACATTTAGATGATGTGAAAATTATTAAAAGTACAATGGTAAGTTGTATCTCTAAAAAATATATGATGACATTATGTAATACCAGAAAATCATGTTACAAAACGAAAAATATTATACTGGATGTGGGACAAAGCATGAAGTTTTATGGACCAGATACTAAACCACTTTTGGCATTTACTTGGAAGCTTCAATGCTTTCCAAGTTAAAATATTTTGTTTGGCAAGCAATATCGGGATGCTCACCCTTCACTAAGAATTTAAGGTCATATGGAATTCAATATCATACACTATGTAGTATATGTGGATCAGAGGATGAATTAATTAATCACATCCTATTTGAATACTTACCAGCAATTCAAACATTGGCTTTATCAAAGATTCCTTTTAACTGTGTAGTGTTTCCAATATCTTCGATCTTCTCGAATATGAAGAGTTTCAAATGATTATGACTTTAGTTATTTTCCGTGGATAGTGTGGTATATTTGGAAAAAAACAAAATGATAAAATTTATAAAAATAAAAAATGGAAACTCATAATACATTTTATGTGTGGCAGAAACAGAGGGTACAATGTGGACTGAAACACAACTGAACGAGTTAAAATTGAAGAAGAAAAGTATGCTTCTCAATCGAGGTAAAAATGGGAGATATGAGATGGTGTTATGTGGACGGAGCCTGGAGCTTGGAGAGAACAAGATATTTTTACGAGTTAAAGATGGTACTGCATCAAAGGAGGCTCAGACGACGACATTTTGTGGGCCATGAATATCCAATATAGCACATCACTTTTACATGAATAATGCGAAGCTTTGATATGGGCAATAGAGTGCGTGAAGACCCTACTGTTCTCAAAGGTGGTATTTGTGACATGATGTTCTTAGTATGAGAAGATGGTGTCTACACCTACGAAATAACCAGTTTTCACTTTCTAATTGGATGAATTTCAACGATGTAAGGAGTTCTTTCCAACTTTACAATCCAATATGTACTAAGAACAAAAAACTCAATGACGAACAAACTTACACGATGTACTCAGAGTTCTCTTTCTACTATATTTATGTTGATTTTATACCATCGGTTTGACTTTCTGAATCGGTGTCTAAATAAAAAAGTATACTCTTGAGCAAAAAAGAATGTATTAAAGTCGAACTCAAATGCAAATGGAGTGAACATCATAATCAAATATAAATGGTCAAAATCAATATCAACTCCAAGTATATGAAAATCTTATTCAAAAAGTAAAGTAATGTTTCGATTATATATAGTAGAATCCACCTAAAAATCAGTGTTCATGAAAGCGTTAGGTGATATCTCATGTTTTTATAGGTTTTTAGTATCTCATTTTAGTTCATATAAGTCATTTTCGATTGCATTTAGATTTATATATTGCATTTGCAAGCATAATTGCATATAAAATGGTTTAAATTGCACAATTGGAAGTTTGAGACAAAATGAAGAGGTTGTTTCTCCAAATCCAAAAGTTTGTGTCTGATTTGAAAACAATCAAAAGGCGAGGGATCATCGTGCAATTATGAAGAAGTGTGGTATGCACACTTAAAATGTTTGGGGCTAAATCGAGAGGACCATTCTGCAAGTTTCATGAGTCTTGGGGCCAAAGTGAAAGGAATCAAATCCACAGGGACATGTTATGCAAATAGTGAAGAATAACCATTGGTCCGTTGAGGGAGACCACCGCGGGTGGCCGACGCAGACCACCGTAGGCTGTGGCTGAGTGTGGATTCATGGCAGAGAGGCCTGATTTTGGTCAACCGCCATGGCTCCCCGATGCTGAGAGAGCTAGTCTGCGGTTTGGAAAAGGTGACCTAACGCGGTCACCAAACGCGGACGCGGCTTCGCGATCCGTGTTTGCGACTACGTTCGGTGACCACGACAGTGACTGCGACAGTAAAAAGAATCGCGTTTGAGTTTCAATTTTTGGTTTTATTTAGTTTAATCCGGGTAAATCTGGGTTTGTCCGGTTAATCCGGTTTGATTTTAGACCTCATATATATATGTTTTATGGCGAAAAACCTAATCTATCTCATTTTCTCTTATAAAACTTGTAAAAACTTGAATCTTTTGATCTTTGAAAGAAGTATTTCATTTGATTTAGTGTTTATCTTGTTTATTAACATGATTAACCTTAAACTTAACATGAATTTAAGAATTTTCATGAAGATTAGTGAGTAGAAACTTATTAGATTCATGGGTTAGGTAGATTAAGATGATTGATGGATAATTAAGGATGCTTTGTGTTAGTTAACATATTTTCTTACATATGAGATGTGTTTATTTCTATATTAGACTTAGCTAATCATAATCTCGATTGTAAGTAATTTCATGCCCCGAAGGTGTTTGATGAAATGATTGAATGAAGCTCATGATATGTATTATCTGCTTAGCCAATGGAAATTGATGTTGGGGAGATAATAGGACTTGCTATAAATGCTTGCTTGAATGTAATTAACCCATGGAAGTTGATGTTAAGAACATGATAGCTTAGGATTTATTTTCATAGAAGTGAATTAACTCATGTTTGTGATCCTAGGTTGAAGAAACATGTTACTTGTTTGTATTTAGCATTCTTAATTAGAAGTCTATCATCCTTAATCAATTGCATAATCCCATGAGTCTTACCTTTAAACCTTGATTGAATTTTGTTCTTTACTTAAGTTGTTGATTGACTTCGAGATCATTTTTGTTTAATCTTGTTAGAATTTTTGTTTTCGTTACTAATCATCATCTTAATTTTTTAGATTAGGCAATGAAATTGGATTCTTATTGCTTAAGATTACCATAGTTTGGATTGACACCCTAACTATTCAATGACATAGTTGAAAGTTGCATCTAGTACTTTAGGAATTGAATTATTTATCCTTATCAAGTACGCCAGCCACCTGCGGTGGTCTCTAGGGCTGGGCAAAATATCCGGACCCGAAGAACCGACCCGAAACCGACCCGAAAATCAGGGTCCCGAACCCGACCGGATCCGGGGTAAATAACCGAATGAGTCTTCAATTGCTATATCCGAAGAACCGATACCGAACCCGATCCGAACCGAGAACCGAATGAGTACCCGAAGATATCTGAAATATAAATATGTATTTTCAAATATTAGTTTTAATTGTACTTATAATTATTTGAATAATCAAAATTAAAATTATAAATTAAAAATATTAGTTATTTTTTAATATTTTTGTGTATTTTCAAATAAAATAAGATCATTTGGATAGAATTACTCAAACAAAACCATGTTAAATGAGTATTTTAGTTACTTTTTTGTACTTTTTAGTAATTTGGATACAAAATACCCGAATAAAATCGGATAATATGGTCACTTTGGATACAAATACCCGAACCCGTTTTAGATACATTGGTTATTCGGTTATTTTCAGGTTCCTAGTGATAAGAACCGAACCCACCCGGACCCGGGAGGACCCGACTCGAACCCGACCCGAAATTTTGTAATACCCGAATGGAGCCTAATTTCAAAACCCGAAAAATCTGAAACCCGAAAAGAACCGACCCGTACCCGAATGGGTACCCGAATGCCCAGCCCTAGTGGTCTCCCTCGACAGACCAATATTGGTGATTCTTCACTATTTGAATAACAGGTCCCTGCAGATTTTGTTCTTTTCATTTTGGCTCCAAGACTCATAAACTTGCAGAATGGTCCTCTCGATTTAGCCCCAAACATTTAGTTGTGCAGACCAGACCTTCTTCTACTTGCATGATGATCCCTCGTCTTTTGATTGTTTTCAAATCAGACACAAACTTTTGGCTTTGGAGAAACAACCTCTTAATATCGTCTTAAACTTTCATTTGTGCAATTTAGACTTTATTATATGCATTTATACATGCAAATGCAATATATACATCTAAATGCAATCTAAAATGACTAATATGAACTAAAATGAGGTACTAAAAACCTATAAAAACATGAGATATCAACACTCGCAAACTTTCTCTTTATTTGTCTATAAGTAAACTTTCAAGAACATCAAGGAAAATATGTTTGAAATTGAGATTTCATAACAAAATATATATTTTCTAGTCTTCAATATGATATTCTAAGAGGAAATGGCATTAATATTCTCTCTTATTATGCTCTAGATTCTCAATGCCTATTTAAACTTTAATATCTCTACACAAATCACTTACTCATCAACCAACAAGACTTTAAATCAACTCTCACATTCATTAAATAAGTATATAAGGTGAAATGTTGAAAATGGTAATTTGATCTCAATCATTTAGCTTGGTAAGTAAAGAGATTTTGTGATGAAGAAGAAAAATGTTTCAAATGCATCTTTTGATGGTGATTTACACTCAAGATTATGAGCAATGACATTATGCAAAATCTATCTAAGAAAGAGAACAATTCATACACACAAAGATTGATTCTCATTGCTCTAGTCTTTCCTAAATGCATTAAAGCTCTACCATTTTTTCTTCTTATGCAACTAACTAGGGACTTTACTCTTTCTTTACAGTTAGCTCTCTTTTTTTTCCTCGTTATTTTCATGTTTTCTTTTCTTTTTAATTTTACAAGGGATTTCTATTCTTTTCTTGGAGCTATTCTTTAAACTTTTTCTTTTTTCTTTTTCCCTAATAGTTTTCTTCTGTACACACTCTTTTGGTTCAATTACTCTCTTCCCAATCTCAAAGATTAAAGGATTTTCAACACACAAACCCACTCTCCTTCCTATATGCTAGCTCAAAATGAAATTCCTATGACTAGCCAAGAATGAGATCGAACCCATGTCGTTTCCATTACTCTCAAGATTTTGCATATATAAAAATATCATAAAAGGCCACACTCAAGCAATATAATGATGGTTTCAAGGAAATGTTTGGATTTAATGGTAAGAAATGCCATTTGAGTTAACAAAGAGTGGTTGAATGGGATGAGATAACCCAAATGTATATATTATTCATGATCAAGTATGCAAATGCCAGTATGCAAGAGAATTAAGTTTATTAAACCTCAAGTAATTTGAGTTGGTTTCAATAACAAGTCAATATCAAGCTCACAACAAGTTTCAAATAGAGTTTTCAAGGCTCGAAGCATGCAAGCTTTTAAAGAGATGTTTAAGCCACTTGATATGTTTGGCTAGGGTATCATTTTGAGTTCTAGACATGTGTTATTTTCTAGGTAATTAATCACAGCTACCCATGCATATGAATTCAACATATATGCATCTAGACTTAGTCATAAAGATGCAAATGAAACACGTGATGAAATCTAATGCATGTTTTGTATTTTTTTGGGTTTTCTATGCAAATAGTATATACAATGCAATGCATGAGACTTAGTGACAAGTATAGAAATCAAAATATAATGTGAGATAGTAGAATCTCCCCCAAACTTACTTTACACACTCCATTGTCTCAGAGTAAACTTTAAAGAGAGATCAAATGAGATATAAAAATGAAAGTACCAAGTATTTACAAAGGTAGAGATGCACTTACTTGAAGTTGGTTTTGATGAGAGAAAGGGATGAGGAGGGATGGCGTGTTGTGACCTTGCCAATTTTGACATGACCTCTTGGAAATATTGAGATTTCCCCCAAACTTATCCCTAAGCATATTCAAACACAATAAAAACAAAATAAAGATATGTAGATGTATATAAAAAGGATACCATGAGACTTCCTTTCAAGTGAGTTTGTTTAAAGTCTCTAGCTTGATTTCCCTTTCACTTGGATAGTGAAGAAGAGGATCTTTACCACATGGTGAGGACCTGAGAAAGAAGCTTTTGAAGCTGGATTGAATCAACCTGGATTTGAGGAGTTATGAGGACCCTTTCACTTCAAAAATGGTTTAGACTTTCTCTTACACTTTACATTGTACTCATTTCCGCTATCCTTGAGATTCATTGGGTGTAGATTGAAAGGATAAAATTTCTCAAGAAATAGAGGGTGAGATTCCTTGAGCTTCTTCTTGTTCTTATGAGTAGCCATAATGACTCTACTCACCTTCTCCTTTTGAGTATTTACCACATGCTTTTCAAACATCTCTTGAAGACCTTTTGCATCGAAGCTTTCTTTGTCTACTTTTTTATTTGGAGTAGAATTTTCTTTTCCACTCTCAATCACTTCATCCCGTGTCGCAGAGTAGGAAGCTCTCCAATTGTGATTTTTCCATATTACTTAGTCTGAATGAATATAGAGATGATTTAATAGGAGACTGTTTATTGATGTTGTAGAGCGACACTTTCTTGTCGGGAAAGTTTATGCAATCTCCAGTTACTGTGAGGAATGACATTCCAAGAATCAATGGAACTCTTCTATTCTCTACCATTTCCAAAACTATTAAGTCTATAGGGATTATGTAATCTCCAATCTTCATAGATAATCGGTTATAAACCCAAGTGAAGACTTTGAAAGAAGTATTTCCAAATATGATAGAAGAGGTGTGAGGCTTCATATCTTTGCTCCCTAAACTTTTCACCATCTCAAGAGATATCAAATTTATACTTGCACCAAAATCCAAAAGAGCATCATCCAACTTCAAATTGCCTAGAGAGCAAGGAATGTTGAACATACTGACATCTTCAAGCTTTGGAAAAATTGTGGTACAAATTTAGCTTCTATTGGTGATGCATAAAGGCTCATCATCTTCTCCAAATTCTCCATGTTGGCAATAGTTTCTCTATAAATCTCATTTGTGGACGAACATGAGACAAGTTCTCTATGTTTGGTAATGCCACACCAGTGTCTCTCAAGTTGGAGAGTTTGTTATTTTGAGCTTTAGTGTGGACTCTTCCTGGAATGGAAATTTTGGTTCATATGGAGAAGGTTTATATTCAAGGGTTTCTTATTTTTTCACTCTCTTTTGGAGCTTGTCCTTTCTCAAGGTTTCTCTTGTTCACTTCTACAACATTCTCTATAACCTCATTTGCATTATTTGAGAACATAGCATTGCGAATCTCCTTACCACTTGGAGAGTTGGAGTTAGGCTCAAGATGAATAAGTCCATGGACTGCAAATGCAAAGCTAAGCTTAATAGTTTTCCTTCAAGCTCGTTGCGGTTTCTATCCACCTTCTCATTTAGCGTAAAACGAGTTTTGTTCAAAGCATCAAAGTTTTGGATATTAGATTTCAATATCTACTTGAGCATGTTCTCAATCTTTTCATCGGAAGAGGGAGTGGTGGAAGAGCTTCCTTGGAATGTATTCTGTCCATGAGCCTTGTAGTAGGAATGGTTTTGATCAAAGCCATTCATAGAATGAACAAGTTTCTGTTGATGTTGCATGAATTTGTCTATCTTCTCTTGGAGGATTTTGATCTCCTTTCTTGTATAGTCATCATGAACTTCACTATTGCTATTAGACTGATCATACTCTTCTATATAAGTTGAATCACTTTTTGCTAAGTTCTCAACTAGCAACATTCCATTTTCTTCACTTCGTCCCAAGAAGTACCCATTACTAACAGTGTCTAAGATCTGTCTAAAACTCAGGAGAACACCTTAGTATAGTTTTCTTAGAGGCGCTCATTAGAGATTCCATGGTGGGACATTCCATAGTGTATCCTTTGAATCTCTCCCATGCTTCTCCAAATCTCTCAATACTTTTTCTAGTAGAATCCCAAGATCACATTCCTTAATCGAGCAGTTCTTGATGTAGAGAAGAACTTGGTTAGGAATGCTCGCTTGCAATCATCCCAAGTGGTTATGGAACCTTGAGGTAAGTTATTTATCCAAAGATAAGCTTTGCCTCCAAGTGAGAATGGAAAGAGTCTCATCTTGAATGCATCTTCAGAGATGGTGTTGATCTTCACCATTCCACAAAGCATATCAAAATTATCAATATGGTCCAAAGTATACTCCACTGATAACCCTTGGTACTTATTGCTTTGTACCATGGTGATCAAGATTGCCTTGATCGCGAAAGTATTGTTCTCCACCAGAGGTGCTTGGATTCCCATTCGAGTTCTATGTATCTTTGGCTAGTCATAGGTACAATTGGCTCTATGATTCCTTGGTGGACGAACTGGTCTAAGGTTGGCAGCTCAATGACCATTGCCCTCATGGGCATTATCTTGTTTTGAGCTTGATTATGATCCTCCATTTCAAATCCCAATCGATTCAAGTAAGCAAATGTTTCTTGCTCTCCTCTTTCTCTAGCCAGTTCTTGTTTCAAACCTTTAAGTTTTGAACTCTTCTAATGATATTTTTTTGGTTTTCCACTTTGAATGTTCATTCACTTATCAAGGACAAAGAAAGACGAAGAGAGAAAGTTAGTATCCAAATAGTAAAAAGAAGACTTAGTCTCAAGCAATGACTAATCTCAGTGTCAAGATCAATCCTAAAATGGCAGCAACGCCCAAACTTGACAAGGATAAAAGTTTAATTTCTAAAGTACTAGCTGCAAGTACCAACTATGTACTTAGGGTGTCAATCCAAACTAGGGCAATCTTAAGCACTAAAAATGCAAGTTCATTGCCTAATCTAAGCAATTAAGAAAATGATAAGTAACCACTAAAATACTAACAAGACTAAACAAAACTGATCTTAAATCCAATCAACAACTTACACAAAGAATAAGTTTCAATCAATGTTCAAAGGCAAGACTTATCAGATTAAGGAGTTGATTACGGATGATAGATTTCTAACTAAGAATGCTAAATACAAACAACTATCATGTTTCTTCAACCTAGGATCACAAATATGAGTTAATTCACTTCCATGACAATAAATCCTAAGCTATCATGTTCTTAACATAACTTCCATTGGTTAATTGCATTCAGAAAAGCATTGAAAACAAGTCCTAATAGTCAATACTTCCCTAACATCGATTTCCATTGGTTAAGCAAGGAAAAAATATCATGAGATTCGTTCAAACATTTCATCGAACACCTTCCGAACATGAAATTATTTATGATCTAGATTATGATTAACTAAGTCTAATCTAGAAATAAACATATCTCATATATACGAAACAATGTTAATCTAACAGAAAGCATCATTAATTATCCATCAATCATCCTAATGTACCTAGCACATGAATCTAATAAGTGTCTACTCAATAATCTTATTGAAAATAATTAAATCTGTGTTAAGTTTAAGGCTAAACATGTTAATAAGCAAGATAAACACTAAATCAAATGAAATACTTTCTCCAAAGATCAAAAGATTCAAGCTTTTACAAGAGAAATGAGATACATTAGTTTTTTTGGTCATAAAAACACACACATATATATATATATATATATAGGCCGAAAATGTTGATAAAAAGGAGGTCCAAAATCACATTGGGTTAACCGGACAAACTCGGATCAACCTGGGTTAAACTAAATAAAAACAGAAAATTGAAACTCAAATGCGATTTTTTTCTGGTCGCAATCAAAGTCGCGGTCGCCAAACGTAGATCGCCAAGCCGCGACCGCGTTAGGTTATCCTCCAAACCGTGGATTGGCTCTCTCCGCGTCGTGGAGCCATGACGGTTAACCAAACTTGAGCGTCTCTGCCATGAACCCATAGACACTCCTCACCCGCGGAGAGCCTCCGCGGTTAGCCGTCACCCTCTCTGCAGTGAATCCGCAAGTTCACTTCCTACGCAGTCTAGGTCTACGGTGATACTACCTTCCATCCAACTCTCTGGCGCGATTCTGCGGACGGCCTCCGTCCTTTATGGTGATCCGCGGCGTGGCCTCCTCGATCCCAACTTCTCTGGTGCAATTTTGCACCCTCCAGTGGTCCGGTTCGGCCACCCACGGTGGTCTCACTCGACAAACCTATGGTGATTCTTCACTATTTTTATAGCCGGTCCCTACAGATTTGGTTCCTTTCAGTTTGGCCCAAAGACTCATGAAACTTACAGAATGGTCCTCTCGGTTAAGCCCCAAATATTCACTCTCTGTTAGGAAAGATTCTTAACCCTAAGAAACAAACTGTGGAAAAGATTATAAACACCATGATTTCTCAATGGAAAATGTAGGATAAGGTCACGTCAAACGACCTGGGAAATGGAAATTTCCTATTTAACTTTGCTACTGAATAGGATTTGCAATCGGTCTTATGCAAGGTCCTTTTCACTAAAAATTCAGTATGTTCGTGCTTGTTCGTTGGGAACCAGTAGTTCATGACGATTACTCATGGATTATCCCATTTTGGGTGGAGATAACAGGAATCCCGCTACATCTTTGGACGATAAAAATCTGAAGAACATTGGAGGTTGACTGGGTCGAATTGATACGGTTGATTTGTCTGCGGGACGCATGCTAATAGATGTGGACTCAAGGAAGCCAATGAAGTTTCACAGGAAGATAGTCTCTCTGGAGGGAGATGAAGTCTCTATTCAAATTAAATATGAAAAACTATTCAAGCATTGGACTACCTGTGGGATGATGACTCATGAAGGATCTTACTGTCCAATGAAAGAGTATGGGGTGGTAACCCAAGGAAGCAGGTCAGGGGTATTTTCTAGGGTGCAATTGCCAAATGCTGAACTACCTCGATGATCGTTGCTGTGAGATCAGAATACTGAGAATGATCAGAGAGTATACAGTAAGGATATGACTAGTCGATCTACTAAAGATGGCACACAAGGTACATCTCAACTGAGGCATGGTCGAGGGGATTCACAGTCTCTAGCAAAGGCGGCAACTAGAGAGCGAATCTCGATCTCAAAGTCATCTCGCTCTGGCCATCGTTACGAGCCATACACAAGGATACATCAAATGAGGGGAGAGATAAAGAACTGAGAGGAAGGAACATGGATACTGCGATTGGTTCTCATGAGTCTTATGCTCAAGAGAAATATTCGGGTAACGATAATAGCAAGGAGAAATCTCCTCGTGAACAGAAAAAGGAAATTATGGAGGGTCAAAAGGGAAGGAAGAGGCTGGCTAGTCAGATAGTCACTCCATCACATTGCATATCTAAAAAGATGCATATGTTACAAAAAGAGATAAAGGTGCGGCTCGATCTTTGACTTTCTCTCCTATGGAGAAAGCTATACCTGCTGATGCTAAAGTGATTGGGGCCCTGAAGGATATGGAGTTAAATGAATCTAACAGTAGAAATGATGATCAGAGTGGTAGGCCAGTGGATTATGAGGATCTGGATGAGGACTTAATTGGGGAGTAACTAATGGAACTAGAAAGTGAGATAAAGAGTGGAGAAGGTGAAAAAGAAGTTCTTGGAGAGTTTTGGATCGAATCTAGGACGTCACATAGAGCATCTTCATCTAAGCTTCAGAGGAAGAATGAAGTCTCTCTGGGTACGCAACAGGAAAAGAAAGAGCTCTCTCATCGGGGAGTCCCAAGACGACATACAGATTCATCCAGGGAAGGGAACGCTTTGGATTTCACCATCCAGGTGCAGCTAAATGTTCAAAAGGCAGTCATCGCAGGCATAATGGTTCAGAGGGGCCCAAGAACACCTCCCACCAGCATCCATGAAGACACTTAGTTGGAACTGTCAAGGGATTGGGAACGACCTCACAGTTCGACGCTTCAAGGAGATGTGTCAGAAGCATCACCCATGACTTGTGTTCCGTTCTGAAACAAAGAATAAAAGGCCATTGTTGCAGGACATTCAGGCCAACTTAGGGTTTGATCACTTGTTTACCGTTGAACCACTTGGTCTCAGCGGAGGTTTAGCTTTGTTTTCTGTGGATGAATTTCAAATAAATGTTTTGTTTTCGATAATAAAATGATTGATGTTGAAGCAATCATTGATGGAATAAAAATTTTCATTACATTTTGTTTATGGAGATATGTATTAAAACGTAGAGAACAAGTGTGGGAACGTCTTGCATGTTTTGCCACTATAAGAGTTGGTCCTTGGTTTATGATAGGTGATTTTAACGAAATAATCGATCATAATGAAAAGGAGAGAGGAAGGAGACGCTCAGATAGCTCTTTCTTACCTTTTAGACAAATGTTGAAGGATTGTGGTATGCTGGAATTCACATTCACTGGAAACATGTTTTCATGGGTTGGAAGAAGAGGAAATTCAGGAACCGTCAGATGCCCTCTTGATAGAGCTGTTGGAAATGAAGAATGGCATGAGAAATTCCCACATACAGCAGTACAAAATGTAATATTATGGGGGTCGGACCATCGTCATGTCCTAGCGAATTTTCTCACCAAACCAATGCGAGGAAGGAAGAAATTTAAATTTGATAAGCGTTGGATCGATAATGAAGAATTGAGGCAGATTATTCTAGATGGATGGAACTCATCTGAACTCTCATCGGAAGCGAACATCATGAATCATATTTCTAGCTGTTGAAGATCTTTGAGCAAATGGAGGACGAAGAAAACATAAATTCTCATGCTATATTCGGATAACAATGCAACAACATAGGAGACTTTGGTGGCATTAAATGAACTATTGGATGCTCTTAATGCAGAAGAAATATTCTGGAAACAAAAAAGTCGCGCTCTTTGGCTACGACTGGGAGACCAAAACACCAAATTTTTCCACGCTTTGACGAAACAAAGGAGAGTGAGAAATCGTATTACGAAGTTATCGGATGAAAATGGTAATATGATTGAAGATGAGGAGGGACTCGTATTCATTGAAACTAGTTATTTTAGACATCTATTCGAGTCCACAAACCCACAGGAGATAGAAGAGGCTTTGGCCAATTTATCGACAATAATCATGGGCCTAATAAATGAAGAGTCAACAGCCCTGATATCTGAATGGGAGGTGAAATTAGCTATTTTGGCTATGCACCCAAAAAAATACCAGGACCGGATAGAGTGACTGCTTTATTTTATCAGAAGTTTTGGGACATTGTTAAAGATGATTTAACTGTATGGTTAATCAATTTCTGTTTGACGACATTATGGCACCCGAGATCACTGATACAAATATATGTCTCATTCCAAAAATGGATAAACCAACAGACATCTCCAAGTTCAGACCTATTAGCATGTGCAATGTCAGCTACAAAATAATATCCAAGGTCTTATGCCATATATTCAAGAAGGTTTTGCCGAGTCGGATATCTGAAACCCAATCAGCCTTTGTAGCTGGAAAACAAATTACAGATAATATTATGATTGCTCAAGAGATATCTCATACACTATGGACTAAACCGAATGGAAGAGATAAAAGAATGGCAATAAACACAGATATGAGCAAAGCCTACGATAGGATGGAGTGGAAGTTCATTGAGGCGGTAATGAGGAAAATGGGATTCTCAAGTACTTGGATTGATTGGATTATGCGGTGCATTACCATGGTTAAGTACAAGGTACTGATGAATGGACAACCCAGAGAAAATATAGTACCAGAAAGAGGACCATGTCAAGGAGATCCTGTCTCCTTTCATTTTTATTCTATGCACGGAAGCGCTCGTTAGCCTTCTAAATCATGCAGAGGATATTGGGAAGATAACAGGAATGTGTGTTGCACGCGCAAGCCCCGCTGTCTCCCATCTCCTTTTTGCTGATGATAGCATTTTCTTCTGTAAGGCAGAGCCTCGTGAATGCGAAGAAGTAATGAAAGTAATAAGAAAATATGGACAAATATCTAGACAATGCATTAATTATGAAGAATCTTCTCTGCTTTTTTGGCAAGAAAATCTCGGAAACTTTAAGGCAACAAATCAAAGACTCTCTTGGGATTCAGAATGAAGGGGGTATAGGTTCCTACCTATGTATCCGAGAAGATATAAGTGGGTCCAAGTGCAAGTTATTTGTCTATCAAAAGGATAAGCTGATGAACAGGGTGAATGGATGGACATGAAGATGGCTATCTAAAGGAGGAAAGGAAATATTAATAAAGTCCATACTGTTAGCCCTCACAACGTATGTTATGCCTAGCTTCCTCCTGCCACTCGAAAGTTGTGAGAACTTGGCTAGGGCCATTGCACAATTCTGGTGGAGTTGTAACCCGTCAAAACGTGGAATTCATTGGGCAAAATGGGAGAAGATGTGTTTACCTAGAGAGGAGGGGAGAATTGGATTTCATATGATTCATGAGTTTAATTTGGCCCTCCTAGCAAAACAACTTTGGAGGCTGGTCCAGAATATTGACTAATTAGTTGCACGAGTTTTGAGGGGAAGGTGAAATGGTGTGTTTTATTGTTCTAGCATAGTATAAGTATCTTAAACAATTAACTATCAAATTAACCCTAATCTTAACACATAAATAATACTCTTGCCAAGAGAGATCAGGTGTAGTACTTAGGGATCAAATCCACAGAGAGCAATGACACATAATATATTTCTTATTTCTAAAGACTAAGCTAGATTAATATATATATTTGTGGTGAACAATCAATTAAGGAAATATTCCTTATCAAGATGTAGGGATGCAATATGGAAATATGCTAATAATGCAAATATTGAAATATTCTAATAAACTAACTATATGTAAATGTAAGTATGCTAGATCTAGAGTTTCAAGCTTAATGGATTATAGGGGATATGAAGCATGAAAATGTAAATATTCTAGAACTCAAATATTAACTATTTTGACCCTTTTAACTTCGAATCTCGTATGCGAGCAAAAGGAAAGACCATCGATCGACGGCTTAGGCCTGATGTTGATCGACGGTGAAATCAGAAGGAAGTGTGAACGAGATTTGATAAGTCCACCAGACTTATTAGACCAGCTCTCGCATGCGCCTAACAGCCTGGTTATATGGAGTTTATTTTGGCACAGAACCTACTCTCGTAGTCGTCCATGTCCTACTTTCGAGATCCTAGTTAGCTATTCTAGAATGCAAGCATGAAGCACAACTAAATTGATGGATATTAACTTAACCTAGCAATCCTACTTTTGGGCTAATCCATGATTGATGTCATTCAACCCTAAATCTAGTTGATAATTACTCAGACATGATTAAAGAAAGAACAATAGTCTGAATATAATGCATAGATATAATACTAGGGTTTCAATACAAATCTCCCTAATGAGTTATGAATCTTCTCTCGTAAAACCCTAAACCTATAATAGAAAACTAAAACTCCTTATGCACAAAACTCTGCACTTCATGCACTCTCTTGCACACTCGGCTCCCTCTCTCATACATAAGGCATAAATATAAAAACCCTAAAACTTAGGTCAAACTCGTTCAGGGCATTTTCATCATTTGTCTCTAACTTGGGCATTGAATCAGCTGTCTACGATTTGGACGTCGATGGATGGCAAGTGAGCAACATCGATTGACCTTGGTCTTTTAACATCGGTCGATGCCAAGGTTGTGTCGTCGATCGATAATTGTCTTGTACTTCGACTCCTTAAATGATCAGCTACGGATTCTTCTCCTCTAAATGCTCCAAAAGCTCCAAGTATCTCCATATATCTCCAAAACGTTCCTGGACCTATAACTACTCAAAACATAGCCTAGACACACATAATAGATCCTAAATAAAGCCTATAACATGGCATAAAACTGGTAATAAATATGCTATATAAACTCCCCCAGACTTAACCTTTTGCTTGTCTTCAAGCAAACTAAGCCTGTGAAAAAAGTTTTGAAAAGCAGAGACTCATATAATGTCTAAGTATAGCTGTCACCATACTTTTATGAAACCACATCCTATTAAGTCAATCATAGAGAAACTTTATATACCATATCCTAGTTAGCAACCAAATCCAGTCTACCAACAACTTAGCAAATACTAGTCTGACTCACCCCTCTACTGATTTCATTTCTTTGCATAAAATAAAAGTATAGACTTTACCTTGGGAGTATCGATCAAAGAGCACATGGACTCTTACCTCTGCAACTATCTGAACAACCAGGCACAAAGTCTTCTCTGATTCATTTCTCCCCCTTTTTCTCTTTGAATCTTTTTAGATTTCAAACTTAATGGACAATGATGCTGATAAAGTCCATCTTGCCATCTTATTTTCAATTTTATTCTTCTTTTCTTCTTCTTTTTTCTTTTGATTTCTGGGCAAAGTTGTAGGCGAATAGTGGGGTCATCGGTAATTTACCTATCCCTCACTTGCAACAATGTGTGATCGTTCCTCCGAATTAGAATAGTGGGGTCATCGGTAATGTACATAGCCTTCTGCATCTCGGGAAGTCATCTCAATCTTTTAAGCTTTTAGGTAGATGCTGAAGAGAGATAGAAAGGAACCAATGGTGCAATGACTTGTGCCTACAAACTTACAGAAGGAATCCGATCCAGTGTATAACAAGCCCCAAAGCAAGCAAATAATGTTAGGATTAGTGTTGGAAATCAGTTTCGGTTCCTTCAAATCTTCTAAGCAAGTGTGATATAGTGGCAGGATGATCCACTTTGGTATCTCTAGTAATCTCCGCAAACAACCTTCTAAGAATGGTGCTAAAGTGTGGTTAGTCAATAATAAATATTGATCATAGTCTCCTTCTTGAGTCAATAAAACGTTTTGAAAAATGTATATATATATATATAGTAAATAAGGCTCAAAACAAATCAAATAGCAATATTTAATCTCCCCTAGACTTAAATTACACTGTCCCCAGTGTAATCCGGCCCAGATTGGTTAAAAAATTAAATCATAAGTAACTGGCTTAAGTAGAAAACTCGATACCTCTCTCTGTAAAAAAGTGTCGATCGAGGGTAGGCGTGAGGGGTCGATCGATGGTCGCGCTCCATTGTCGACTTAAGTTGCCTCTATGGTGTCGATCGATGGTGGACTCGATCAGTCTACAAAACAAAGTAAAACTCGAAATAAATAGTAGTATAACTAAAAACGAAATAAAGACTTAGTAAACAGTGGATTGCCTCCTACTCAGCGCTTGGTTATAGTCTTAAGCTCGACGTTGTGAACTTTCTGACTAGTATGGAGGTGGATCAACACTTGGAAAACAAGTGTCTACATCTTCTTTTCTCTTCTGAAACCATGTACCATTGAAGCTCCTCATTGCCTCATCTCTTCTGGTTTTCTCATTCCTTATAACCGCTATAGCAACCTCCATTGAATGCATTCCCCTTTGTAGGTTCTCAATATTGCGATGTAGCATTCTAAGTCTGGCAGTTGTAGTATCTGATATATCCTTCAATTGCTGAGAAATATCTTCCTTCATCAGGCTCTGAGAAAAAGTAATCTCATCGAACCTATCTTCCAATTGTTTTTCTGTTGTGGTGTTCTGTCTGTTGGCTTCATTATCGATCGATGCTCTGATGTTGATGTTGATCGATGCCAGTTTGTTTGCCCTAATCGCATGCTGTCTCTGAATAGTATCCAAATCTTGCTTCATCTCATCCATGCGTGTAGTCAAACCGGCGAGGCAGTTGTATATAAGTTAGTAGACATCATCTAGCCTCTTGTAGAAATCATCCAGTGACATCTCTTGAGATTTGTAGATCTCATGCACAACATCATCAATCTCTGCTCTGCGGTATGTCCTTTGATTCTTCATAGATATAGCGATCTTTTCTGCATGTTGTGGTAAACATATGTAGCTATGCTCAAACATATTGGCTCTCTCTAAAACTACTCTGATGTCTTTAGCTTGCACATTCACTACTCGTTCGTCTGTAGCTCGTGCATTATCATTCTCATCTATGTGGATGCCATACTCATCTTTCTTTTCCCAATGGAAAAGTATTTTTCCCTTTGCATCAAAAGCTCTCGTACCTTGCTCGAAAGGCTAGTCGA
This sequence comes from Moricandia arvensis, assembly GCA_905132765.1. Lineage (NCBI taxonomy): Eukaryota > Viridiplantae > Streptophyta > Magnoliopsida > Brassicales > Brassicaceae > Moricandia > Moricandia arvensis. Next base: position 88,681 of record CAJHQP010002138.1, read on the forward strand.
TCGATGGTGGTTTGATTCAATCGATCGATTGTGGAGAATTGTAGGCATTGGGAGGACGAAGTCTGTATACCTCCAGAAAGTTTTTGTCGAACGATGCACGATAAATTTTGTCGATCAATCTAAGATGCTTGGAAGTGTATGCAACATTATATATCGTCTCGTTCTTCTGTGCCTCAATGTCGATCGACGCTGTAAGATGCGCGTCGATCGATGGCTGCTGCTGCTGTCCAAATATATTACCCGATCAATTAGCCATAATAAGGGAATCTGCTACATCCTCCTTAGATATATGTAGGATTCTCCTATAAAGAGTCCGTGCACGTCCCTCTGGGTCTCTGAAAATTCCGAACTCATCCGGTCTAAGATGACCAATATCTGTATCTTCTGCTCCAAGTTTGTGTTAGGGTTCGGGTCTGATGTCGTTCGATGACCCTGAGTTGCCGTCGATCGATGCTCGATTATCCACTGTTGCGTTCATCACCCAGCCAGCGTCTTCTGATGCTAGGCCGCGATATTGAATCAGCTCTTCCTCTTTGTAATCTTCATCGTATCCTTTGTAAGCTTCACCGTATCCTCGGCATTTCGGACGTGTGTCGATCGATGGTGTATGGTGACTGTCGATCGATGCTCGATAACCAGATTGTTGCCCTGAAATGTTTCCAGCTCCATTAGCCATGGAAAGTATATCCGCTATATCTTCCTTCGTGACATTTAGTAGTCTGCCATCCATAGCTCTTGTGTGACCGTCTGGATCTTTCATGATACCGAACTCATCTGGTTGTAGATAACCATATTTTTCTCGCGTTCTGCAGCTGAATCTAGGCTGGACTTTGCTTCTAGATCAGTATCAATCGATGGGGTAAGGTTACCGTCGATCGATGTTGATTTTCCGAGTCGATGGGAAATGTGATAAACACCAGACTCTTCCATAGCAATACCACAATGCTCAATTATCTCTTCTTATCTGTAATATTCGTCATACTCGAGGTAGGCTGGGTTGTAATCACCATCTGCGTGGCAGTTGTTGATTGGTTCTGGAGTAGGGTTGTCGATCGATAACGAAGGTTGGGTGTCGGCCGATTGCTGAACTACAAACGCGTCAATTGATTGTCTGTGTTGGGTATCGATCGATGCTTCATCTTCCGACTCTTCATTGAACTCATAATCACAGAAGCATGGGGCCACAAGTTCTGCATCATTATAAAATTCAATCAGAGTAGCCTTTCTTATTCTTGACAGGTTCATAAAAAAATATTTTGATTAATTAGAGATAGATACAACCTGTTTAATTTCATATTGCAAATAGCTCCCACGGTAGCCATGAATTCTCTCCCAAGTAGTAGTGAAGAGTTCCAATATATTTTGATGTCCCTCACGTGGAAGTCTACTGGGACTAGGGTGTTGTTAATCTGTACTGGAACATCTTTTACCATCCCTCATGAGTTCAATTTTGAGCAGTCTACAATTGTGAAAGAATCATTGGAGGGTTCCACTTTCAGGTTCAGCTCACCTGCCATAGTTTTTGGCATAATGCTCACTGGATGATCCAGTGTCACGGAGGGCATTGGGGTATTCGTTGCCCTTGAAGAAGCATGGAACCACGAATTTCCCAGGATCAATTTTCTTCTTCAGACAAGTCCTCTGCTTCATCTTCTCTCTAATATGATTGAACATGATCTCTATATCATTGTCTATCGCCCTTGTTTCCCTGGAAACATCCACGATCTGTGAGTATAACAAGCTTCATTAAAAGGAGTGTCTAAAGGATTTTGAAAACTCTTTTGGCAAAGCTATCCATCTCTTTTTCATTGGCTTCTCTGCATTGATGTTTGGGGATCTTTTGGTTCCTATTGGAGTGTCCCTCATCTTCTCTATCAAGATCCATAGTGTCAGCATTCTGTTTTGAAAGTGTAAGACCCGATCCGGCCTTCCACTCCGCGGTCAAGCCTCACGTCACTCGGTCCTCTTCCGGACCGAACCTCTAATTTTTTTTCGCCCTTTATCTCTATTATCGCCCATAGGCGAGGGATAACTTAGATCTTAGCTCAAGACTACCTTAGCCATTCCCTAGCTTAGATCAGTTCAACTCATACGCAGCGGATTATACTATATTAACCATTGGTCTAAAACCAATATTACACTTGTCCAATCTAATCGTCTATATCGTGGTTGGTTCACTTAACTACCTTACAGCTTATAGATCGATCCTTACATGGTACAAGTCATACAATTCTGAGATTTCATTCCCCTACACCGTTCTACCAGCATCCTAGAAAGATACTAATTTATCCAAGTATTTGCTAAGTCATACCTTGTCCATATCCATGGAGCTTGTTAGCTCATCGGTCCAGCTGAATTGGTTAGCTCATCCTCTTAGCTGACTTAGCTAGCTCATCCAGCTCATCGAGCCGACTCACCTCAGCTAGCTAGGACCGAACTAAGGCCAGCTGCCTCAGCTTGTTTAACTTAGATCTTAGCTCAAGACTACCTTAGCCATTCCCTAGCTTAGATCAGTTCAACTCATATGCAGCGGATTATACTATATTAACCATTGGTCTAAAACCAATCTAACACTTGTGCAATCTAATCGTCTATATCGTGGTTGGTTCACTTAACTACCTTACAGCTTATAGATCGATCCTTACATGGTACAAGGCATACAATTCTGAGATTCCATTCCCCTAAACCGTTCTACCAGCATCCTAGCAAGATACTAATTTATCCAAGTATTTGCTAAGTCATACCTTGTCCACATCCACAGAGCTTGTTAGCTCAGCGGTCCAGCTGAATTGGTTAGCTCATCCTCTTAGCTGACTTAGCTATCTCATCCAGATCATCGAGCCGACTCACCTCAGCTAGCTAGGACCGAACTAAGGCCAGCTGCCTTACCTTGTTTAACTAGCTCAGCCATGTTCATGTTTGGTGTTACTTAGAACATTACCTTGACCCTTTACCAAGCCAATTCCGAGACTACACCACTTTGTTCCTCATGTCAATTCTGAGATTCCATTCCCCTAAACCGTTATACCAGCATCCTAGCAAGATACTAATTTATCCAAGTATTTGCTAAGTCATACCTTGGCCACATCCACGGAGCTTGTTAGCTCATCGGTCCAGCTGAATTGGTTAGCTCATCCTCTTAGCTGACTTAGCTAGCTCATCCAGCTCATCGAGCCGACTCACCTCAGCTATCTAGGACTGAACTAAGGCCAGCTGCCTCAGCTTGTTTAACTAGCTCATCCAGCTAGCTAAGCTGAACCACTTCACCTGAGGTTCCATCTACTCTCTTCTAGTTGATAGAGCTACAAGTTAGCTGCGCCCAGCTCCCTTCCAACTCGTCCAACTCTCTTATACCTGCATAAACATCTCCCCTTGGGTACTTAGTCATTCAACCAACCATCCCCACTAACTAAGTAACCTTTGGGAAGTCTTCAATGGTAAATGACATGCATCTGGCTCTTCTCAGCTCATGCATCATCCTTATGCTTGTAGAATATGATACCAAGTCCCTCTCATGGACTAACAATACTCATCAGATCCTAAGTCAATCAACCAACCACCCCACATGACTCATACCTGATGAGTATTCACACATACCTAACCAGCCATGGAACCATGTCCCATTGAACCTGATCAGTCTTGCTCTTACAACTGATGCATCCTTGGATCAATCAGATCAGACACCTTGATCCATCATCTATGGATCGGGTCGTCCATACTTGCCAAGATCAGATAACATACGGCCTTCCTTGATTAACCACACCAGCTCAATGCTTGCGTCGGTCCTTAGAATGAATCTATGGCCCAAAACTGACATCCTTCAAACCTGCTCCAAAAACTAATTAAAATTCATGATAATTCATGATAAATCACCACTAAGAGATTCCCATAATTGAAATCTACCAAATCCATTCGGATCATATGAGAACCGTTCATGGGCAGTCCCCATGAGCCATG
>CAJHQP010002139.1:0-92635 GCA_905132765.1 Moricandia arvensis
GGTGATGGGAGCTTGGTTCTGGTCCATGACCTCATCAGTTTCTGTGTGGTCTAAACCGTGAGATAAGAGACAATGTTGAGATGCAACATTATGTAGAGTTAGAAGAGATGTTACACAAGGCTATTCTTGTGGAACAACAGCTCAAGAGGAAGGGACATTCACGAACCAGCTTTGGATCCAACCGGTTACACAACACCAAGGAAGAGAAGTCAACCTATCCTAAGGAGTCCCTATCCGAGGGAAGAATGAGATTTTAAGGGAATAAATAGAGAGTATGCGAATCTAAGAGAGAAAGAGTGAAAGAGAGTGAGAGATTAAGGAAAAGAATACTTGATGTTCATGATGAACAAGAGAGAAAACAGAGAGCAACTCGAGAATGAAATGTATCGCTTGATTAATGAACTGAGTTTCGTTTACAATATATAGAGAGTAAGGTCTAGGTCTAATAAAATCGACAAACGGTCCAAAGGAGTGTGGTGAGCAAGGCAGAGACGTGGACACTCTACAAAGGAAGCGCGCCTGTATTTCAAATACTTGGCTGAGAAAGAAAGATGCCTTTGGCATCTTGACTAGATACCTTGCCCTTTCCAGCTCTAGCCAGCCTGTTTGGTCAAGCCTTATCCGCGAGCTCTTCCTTCCCTTTTTACCAGATAAGCACACAAGTTAACTTCTCCTTTACCATCCTACTCGTTCACCTTGGTTACTCCTTTGCTTGTGACCCAAGCTTCTCACCATTCTTGTACGGATAGGGAGTTGTACGGCCTAGGTCCATCCGTACAACTTTGCCCTATTTTTGCACAAGTCCAGAAACATATCTTGGTCGATTCTAAACTAGTTTGGGTCGAGTGGTCCGTACAGTCGGCCGTACAATCTGTACGGTCCGTACTGTCCGTACACTCACCCTAACTTTGCTCCAACCTTCTTTTGGACCTCTTCCTTAGCTTAAGACCTCTACCCTCTCTTCTTTATTACCTCAGATCAACACTCCCCCTCAAGCTTGACCATGTGGAACAAGTCAAGCTTGGAATGCTATGAGATCTCCCTCATTAAAAACCTCACTAAAGGGAAAACCCTGTTTGGGATAAACCCCTTAATGAGGGAAAAAGAGTGGAGACCCCATAGCGAGGGGATTAGTTGTCTGGTGAGAGGTCAATGAGTCCTAATCTGTGGTGAATAGACTCAATGACCTTTTGCCTTGCTCCCTTGGTAAAGACATCCACCAACTGATCCTCACTTCTTGTATAACATGGCAAAATCTCTCCAAGGACAATTATCTGCCTCACTTTGTGGCAGTCCACCTCAATGTGCTTGGTTCTTTCATGGAACACCGAGTTTGTTGCAATGTGGATAGCTGCCTGGTTGTCACAATGCATAGTCATTGGTGTGCCTTGCTCAACTCCTAGATGCTTTAGAATCCCTTTGATCCACACTAGTTCATTTGTCAGCTTCAGCATGGCTCTATACTCAGCCTCAACACTCGAGCAAGAGACCACCTTTTGCTTCTTGCTTTTCCAAGTGACCAGGTTCCCTCCAATGAAGGTGCAATAGCCTGTAGTAGACTTCCTATCAGCCTTATCTCCCGCCCAGTCCGCATCACAGTATCCCACAACTTCAGTGCTCTCATTGCCCCCCATCCATACTCCTTGGCCTGTTGATCCACTGAGATAGCTTAGAATCCGTTCCACCATCCTCCAGTGATGTTCCCTTGGCTCTTGCATATGCTGGCTCACCTGGTTCACAGCAAAACAAATATCAGGATGAGTAATGGTTAAGTATATTAACTTACCAACCATCCTCCTATAGAGTTTAAGATCTCCAAGCTATTGGCTGTTCTCAATCTCCCCCTCTCGTGGGACTTTGTACCCATCCTCCAATGGCTTTTTGGCTGCTTTCCCACCAAGTTTACCTGCATCTTTCAAAAGATCAAGAGTATACTTTCTTTGGGACATGAATAAGCCTTCCTTGGATCTACATATCTCGATGCCAGGGAAGTATTTCATCTCCCCTAGGTCTTTAATTTCAAACACAGATTTCAGATAGTCTTTAGTGTCTTGTATACCTTCTTTGTCACTTCCAGTTATGATGATATCATCAACATAAACTAGAAGGACAATAAAACCTGAGTTTGTGGTGAGAGTGAAGAGGGTGTGGTCTAACTCAGACTTCCTGAAGCCTTGCCCATTCAAAGTAGTACTCAACTTGTTGTACCAAGCTTTAGGCGACTGCTTTAGACCATATATAGCTTTCTTCAACCTCAGCACATTTCCTGGTTTCACAAGACCCTCTAGACCGGGTGGTGGTTTCATATAGACCTCATCCTAAAGTTCTCCTTGTAGAAAGGCATTCTTGACATCCATTTTCCAAAGATCCCACTTCAGATTGGTTGCCACTGATAGAACAATCCGAATGGTGTGGGGTTTAGCCACTGGAGCAAAGGTGTCAAGGTAGTCTTCTCCATAGGTTTGGGTGAAACCTCTAGCCACCAGTCTTGTCTTCCTCCTATCTATCTTCCCATTTGGCAGGAACTTGATGGTGAATATCCACATACTGGTTACTGCCTTCTTCCCTTTAGGTAACTCACTTTCATACCATGTCTCATTCTTGATCATGGCATTAGCTTCAGTAGCAACTGAGGCTGTCCATCTTTCATCCTTCATAGCTTCCTCATATGACCGAGGAACTTGGATTTCATCCAGACTTGATAAGAATGCGCAATGATCTCTTGGAAACATGGCATAAGAACATACCACCTGACTTGGATGAGCTACTGCTTGGGCATTGTAGTACACTCGAGTGTTAACCCAGTTTGATGGATCCCGTCTCACCCTCATACTTCTTCTTAGTGGTGGTGCTTCTTCCACTGGTTCCTCATGACCTTCTTCCTCAGGTCCATTGTTATCTTCACTTCCCCCTTCACTTGCTACCTCACCATGATCATGATCTCTTGAGTGTTCCTCATCTTGACTTCCAACCTCAGGTCCATTTCCCCCTTCATGATCATGGTGAGTTTGACCTTCAGCTTCATGAATATTAGGCTCTCTTGCCTTCTCTGATCCTAGGTTGTATTGATCCAAAGACCTTCAAGAATGATCCGGAGGCTAGCAGCCTTATCAGAGGCTTGGGATAGATCCTTCAAATCATCCCAACTCTTTTCTTCATAGTACCCCCTTGGCTCCACAAACTTTACATACCTGGACACCAGAACTCGCCTTGTCTTTGGATCAAAACATTTGTACCCCTTCTGTGTTGTTGAATACCCCACGAACATAGCCCTTGTACTCTTTGGTTCCAGCTTATTCCTCATCTCTCCGGGTACCAGAACAAATCATAGACACCCAAACACCCTTAGATGACTTAAGACCGGCTTCTCATTGTTTAGAACTTCAAATGGAGCCTTGTCATCTAGAACTCTGGTGGGTGTCATGTTGATTAAGTAGCAACCAGTCATCACAGCATCACTCCAAAACCTTTTGGGAACATTGGACTGGAACATGATCGACCTAGCCACCTCCATAAGATGCCTGTTTTTCCTTTCAGTAACTCCATTTTGCTGGGGTGTGTAAGGGCAGCTGGTTTAATGAAGGATCCCATGTTGAGCTAGATGTTGCTTGAATTCCAGGCTTGTGTACTCACCACCATTATCAGACCTGAAAATCTTAATCTTGGCATGGTAATGGTTAATCACATAAGCCTAAAAGTTTCAAAATGCATCAAGAACTCTATACTTAGTTTGAATAAGTGTTATCCAGGTGTATTTCGATTTTCATCAATGAATGTTACAAAATACTTATAGTTTTATCTAGATAAACAAGGAGGAGTCCACACATCTGAATGCACAAGATCAAAACACTTTTCATAAAGAGTAGTCGATTTTTTAAAAACTGCCTTACAATGTTTACCCAAGATACATGCTTCACACTCATTATTCTTATACATGACACCTGGTAACATTAAGCTTAAAGCTATAACATGAGGATGACCTACTCTAGCATGCCACAGTGCATCATTATTCAACACAGAAGTAGAACTAAACGAATATTTAAAATCAGGACTAGGGGCAATGTCTTCAAGCATGTAAAGATCTCCTTTATTCCCTCCCTTTCTGATGTGATCATGGACCAGATTACTAAATGGGACAAAGAGATCTTAGACGATCCACATGATGCCTGAATGCACCAGCAACCTGGTGATGATGCTTTGACCATTCCAGAAGGTCCCATGACCCGTTCCAGAGCTAAGAAACTCAAGGAGATTGTTGTAGGATTACTCACTTCACATCCACAACAAGAAGAAAGTCTTAGACAAGGTTCGATGTTCAGAGATATCCAGATCACCATTCAAGCTATCTCTACATCAAGCTGAGCTAGTGTTTAGGCAAGACAATTGGTGTATGCTCTTTTCCTTGCTTTTGTTTTGTCCCACGAGGTTTTCCGGAGAAAGGTTTTTAACGAGGCCACGACTTGTCTTACAAATCACCTAGGCCCTATCTCGGCCCAAGACTACTAGAAGACCATTTATCTTTATCTTATGTTATTTTAAAACTATAGTTTTTATGTTATGTTTTCGAAACCCTAAAGAGCTTGTTCTCTGGTTTCTTTTATTTAAGGGTTTCCGCAAACCCTATTGTACTCAAGCAATCTATTATCAAGTCTTTTATTCTTTCTTCACGGCTCTCTCTCTCTCTCTAGAAGCTTGTCGAGTGTCTTCTGGTGTGTAATATCCACAACCTTAAGGGTGTTTATCTTGGTGTGTCATATCTGAGCTATTCATCTAGGAGTATCAAGAGTTTTCTCATCCCTCTTGTGTCACCATTCAATCCACAAACCTTGAAGAACTTGATTCCCTGATTCGTTCTTGCAAGGATCTATCCTCCCAGCAACCAAAGAAGCTTCCTAGGTGTGTGTCATGTGGTATCAGAGCAACTTTGGATAGGGAAGTCTCGTTTTCTCTTTAAATCTTTTGTTTCATCCGCAATAATCCTCTATCATCTTGAACAAAAGTAGAACTAGGATTGTCCTAGGGCTGCTTGATTTTGTTTAAGGTTTATGTGAAAACTTGGTGCACTTTCCTTTTTGGTTTAGGCGAAAGCCCTAAATTTTTTTAAACCTAGCCGCATAAAGTTCACCTTGCCGAGCAAGTAATTCTTTTGTGTTGAGTTTTCCTTATTTCTTCTCGTGATTACCTTGAACTATTTACTGGTTATTGTGTTTCCTTGGTGCAGGCATCCATGGGAACCGAGACTGAGGAAGAAGCCGAGTTAGTCCGGAAGAACAAGCTGCTCATGGAAGCCATGACGGCTCAACTGAATCAATCTATGGTAGCCACGATGACTGAGATGATGAGGACCAATCTCAATGAACTCCTCAAAGAGTTAAGAGAGGAAGTAAGGTGAGTTACTGGTCAAGGTCACTGCCGTGAGACTAGGAGACAAGAAAGACCTAATATAACTCGACAAGAGCATGCCGGCTCTGAAGAAACTGATAACTACTACGATCATATCAGTTCTTCCTCATGACAAAGCCAAAGGAGACATAGACGTGGAAAAAAAGGAAGGACAAAACAGAGAGATGAGCTTGCTGGTTTAAAGATCAAGATACCCCCATTCCATGGGAAAGCTGATCCGAATACCTATCTTGAAAGGGAGAAGAAGATTGAGCTGGTCTTTCAGTGTAAGCAGTACACAAATCACAAGAAGATCCAGTTAGCTGCTACTGAGTTCTATGACTATGATCTAAGCTGATGGGATCAATACATTACTAACCGTAGAAGGAATGGTGAGGAACCAGTTGAAACATGGACAAAGATGAAGTCTATCATGCGCAAGAGGTTTGTTCCAAGTCATTACCATAGAGACTTGCACCATAGGCTCAGAAAGCTTACTCAAGGTTCAAGATCAGTGGAAGAATACTACCAGGAGATGGAGTTACTCATGCTAAGGGCTAGAATATCAGAAGATAGAAACGCCACAATGTCAAGGTTCCTGTGTGGTCTAAACCATGAGATACAAGACAATGTTGAGATGAAACATTTTGTGGAGGTGGAAGAGATGTTACACAAGGCTATTCTTGTGGAACAACAGCTCAACAGGAAGGGACATTCACGCACCAGCTATGGGTCCAACCGGTTACACAACACCAAGGAAGAAAAGTCAACCTACCCTAAGGAGTCTAAGCCATATCAAAAAGAAAACAAGCCCTATCCGAGGGAAGAAACCAAACCAAGTAGTGCTCTTGACAAGGGCAAGGCTGATGTTTCTAGTTCCAGAGCTCGGGATGTAAAGTGTTTCAAGTGCCAAGGACGGGGTCACTATGCCAATGAATGTACCAACAAGAGAGTCATGATCCTATTGGAAGATGGTGAGTATGCTTTAGAAGATGACAGCACCGAGTCTGACCAAGAAGAAACTGAAGAAGAGCATGAAGAAGGACCAGTCCAAGGGAAGCTTTTAGTAGCAAGAAGACTCCTAAACTTGCAAACTTTAGCCATAGGAAGATATGAAGATGAGGTCTTGTGTGACGTCTTACCTATGGAAGCTGGTCACATACTTCTTGGGAGGCCTTGGCAATCTGATCGCCGAGTCATCCATGATGGTTTCACCAACAAGCACTCCTTTGAGTTAAAGGGTCGCAAGACTGTCCTGGTTCCTTTGACACCTAAGGAAGTTCAGCATGATCAGATTCAACTCCAAAAGAAGGAGGAGATTGATCTCAAACCTGCTGGGACTAAGCAGCCAAACTTCTATGCAAACATGGGTGATATTAAAAGAACTCTCTACTCTAAACAACCATCTATCTTACTTGTGTTTAAAGAAAATCTTTTGAACTTAACAGATTCCACACCGGTGTATCTGAGTGAAATGGTTTCTCTTTTGCATGAGTTTCAAGATGTATTTCCAGATGACAATCCCATTAGGTTACCTCCATTGCGTGGGATTGAGCACCAGATAGACTTTGTTCCAGGATCTACACTTCCAAACCGACCAGCTTACAGAACCAATCCGGCTGAGACAAAAGAGTTGCAAAGACAAGTAGAGGAACTCATGGAGAAGGGCTATATCCGAGAGAGTTTGAGCCCATGTGTTGTACCAGTGCTCCTTGTGCCTAAGAAGGATGGTACTTGGCGCATGTGTGTGTTGACATGAAGACATAAAAAGCATGATAATAAGAAGAGATCAAGAGAAGTATCGAGAGGAAGAACCAAAAGAGAGGAAGAAGACTTGAAGAAAATTGTGATATAACTATCGATAGTGCTTTTGGATTCTAGTGTTAATCCAAGTACGTAAACTACAATTGGAAAATCTATCATACAAGTGGAGACAAGTCCTAGAAGACTCACTGAAGACTTGTAAGAAGACTCAGTGAGAACTTGTAGAAGACCCAGTGAGGACTTGTAAAAGATTCAGGCAGTTTGAATTTCAAATCTAGTTCTGCTGGAAATGAGCTGTCTTGCACTTAGTCTCCTCTCTCTCCCTCTCTCTTGTTTTTGTCTTTAAATACCATGTAAGAACCATAAAAAAATTAAGGAAACAGATTTCCTCTTACTCTTTTCTCTCTCATATTCTTCATGTTCTTATCATAAAACTCTCTTTGATTCTCTAAAATCACATAAATCTCATATGGTATCAGACCTTAAATGTTCGTGAGACCTAATTCTTCTTATTCTCTTTTCTTTCTTCCGCTAAATCTCTGATTTTTTTATTTCTATTTTTGACAAAGTTCATCTTGTTCTTCAACTGTTCATCTTTTCCAGATCCAGAAATTGCCGAAAATGGAGAAGATAATTTCGACCAAGAAAATGAAGAAGGAGAATATCATTCCAGTGACCCTAGAGCTATCTTTTATGGTCAAGAGTGGCCATAGTTACCTTGGGCAGTCATGGACTTTGGGACATCCATATCATGAAGGCTGAAACTTCAAAGAGGATGGCTCAAGAGGATAGTAAGGCTACTTCCCTAAATCAAGTAGAGAAGTGGGTTCAAGAGGAACAACAAACACTTGGAATTATACACAGCTCTCTGTCTGAACAGATCTTGGAGGATCATTATCACCTCAGAACCGCCAAGAGTCTATGGGAGAAGCTTCAAAATGTTTATGGGAATCTATGGGAGAGTCTTCAAGCTGTCTATGAGCAAGACAAAGTTTTCAGTCTTCTCCGAAACCTGGATTCACCCTGCAATAGTTTAATAAGTTATATCATTCAAGAAAGGAAGCTTCCAAGTTCCCTAGGAAGCCAGCCAAGTACATTTAAGCTCAAGGAGTTTGAGCATCAAGTAATTACAGGAAGAACCATGTATTCAGCACTCTGTAGTGATTCTAATGAAGGAGGAACATGGAGAAGTGAAGCTGGTGCGACCAATATTGATGGACCAGTGAATTGGAGCGACCTAAACTCCTTCATCAAAGCTGCCAAGGCCCTTATCTCACCCAAAAAGTCTGGTATACACTCTCTTGACTCTACACCCATCATTATAGATTCAAGAGCTAGCCATAACATGATTAGTGATAGGAGTTTAATTAGTGATGTCAAGCCTGCATCATGGAATGTGATTATAGCAAATGGAGATAAGGTTAAGATAGAAGGAATATGGAACCTTAGGCTGTTTGATAGGGAATCATCTGTCTTATATATGCCACAGTTTACAACTAACTTGCTATCAGTAGGGAAGGCTACAGTTGATCTGAGTTGTCAAGTTGTGTTCAGACCTGATGAGGTTGAGTTCCAAGATTTAAAGACAGGGCAGTTGATTGGAAGAGGACACAGCCATGATGAACTGTATCATCTCCAAAGGACAGAACCACCTTCTTCTATCTGCATGGTCAGTGCATCCACTATAGTTGATGGCACTATATGGCATGCTAGATTGGGACATCCCCATGTCAGAGCTCTGAATCTGATACTTCCAGATGTGATGTTTACAAATGATGGGTGTGAAGCATGTATCTTGCGGAAGCATTGCAGGACAGTTTTTCCAAAGTCTAGCACAATCCATGAGAAGTGTTTTGACCTGGTGCATTCAGATGTGTAGACTGCTCCTTGTATGTCCAGAGAAAATCACAAATACTTTGTGACCATCATTGATGAGAAGTCTAAGTACACTTGGGTGACATTGATTCAGTCTAAGGACAGAGTGCTTGAAGCCTTCAAGAATTTTCAGACTCATGTCTCCAACCATTTCAGTGCCAAACTCAAAATCCTTAGGTCAGATAATGGTGGAGAATATACAAGTCAAGCATTCAAGCAGTACCTAGCTCAACATGGGATCATTCATCAGACAAGTTGTCCTTACACCCCTCAACAAAATGGAGTAGCTGAGAGGAAGAATAGGCACCTTATGGAAGTAGCAAGATCAATGATGTTCCATAGTAATGTCCCAAAGAGATTTTGGAGTGATGTTGTTATGGCTGCTTGTTATCTTATCAACAGGATTCCCACTAAGATACTCAATGACATGTCTCCATTTGAGGTACTAAACAGCAACAAGCCACCTTTGGATCATTTGCGTGTATTTGGATGTCTCTGCTTTGTGCTGATACCAGGGGAACAGAGGAGCAACTTAGATGCTAGAAGTTCAAAGGTTATGTTCATTGGATACTCACCAACACAAAAGGGATACAAATGCTATGATCCAGTGGCAAGAAGGGTTTTAGTATCAATGGATGTGAAGTTTGTGGAGACTAAAGGATATTATGATGAGAAGAGTTGGGATGAATTGAAAGATCTATCTCAAGCCTCAGACAACGCCACTGATCTCAAGGTAATATTGGAGAGTCGTAGTATTAGTTTGTCTCAAGGGAATCAGGAAACAAGGGCGTGCCCTCCTGAAGCTACACCTGTTCCAGAAACTGTGATCGAGAAAGATGGGATAAATGTAGCTGTGGAAGCCACTCATCCTGATCCTGAAGGGGGAAATCAACATTAATCAGATATTGGTATAGAATCTCATGATCAGGATGAAAGGAAACAAGAATCAGTCTTTCAGCCAGATGAAGAAGTTCAACCAGAAGAGGTTCAACCATTGAGAAGGAGTACTAGAATCAGGAAGCCCCCTTCCAAATGGAGAAACACCAGAGTTTACTTCAACTCTCAAGCAGTAGCTCATCCTACACAAGCAGTGTGCTCTTTAGCTCAGTACCCTCAAGAACATCAGGTGTTCATTGGTGAATTGTAACAGGAGTATATCCCAAGGTCATATGAAGAAGCTATGGAACATGAAGAGTGGAGAGAGTCTGTTGGGAATGAGGCTAATGCAATGATAGTCAATGATACTTGGTATGACGCTGAGCTTCCCAAAGGCAAGAAGGCAGTAACAAGCAGGTGGATTTTCACAATCAAGTACCAAGCTAATGGAAAGGTGGAGAGGCGCAAGACAAGGCTAGTAGCAAGGGGATTTACTCAGATATATGGAGAGGATTATATTGATACCTTTGCACCTGTAGGAAAGCTTCACACCATTAGGGTCGTTTTCTCAATTGCTACTAACTTGGAATGGGATTTGTGGCAAATGGATGTTAAGAATGCTTTTCTGCAAGTAGAATTAGAAGATGAGGTCGACATGCATCCTCCTCCTGGTCTTGAGAATTTGGTCAAACCAGGTAATGTTTTGAGGCTGAAGAAAGCAATTTATGGCTTGAAACAATCACCAAGGGCCTGGTATCACAAGCTGAGCACCACACTGAATGGAAGAGAATTTAGGAAGTCAGAAGCTGATCATACTCTCTTCACACTGTCTAGTCCACAAGGAATGGTTGTTATCTTGATATATGTAGATGATATCATCATCACAGGAAGCGACAAGGAGGAGATTCAAGCTACTAAGGCATTCCTAAAATCAGTGTTTTACATCAAGTACCTTGGAGAGCTGAAGTACTTCCTTGGAATTGAAGTGTGTAGGTCCAAGGAAGGACTATTTCTATCTCAAAAGAAGTATGCAATTGATCTGTTGAGTGAGGAAGGAAATCTTGGAGGAAGAGAAGCCAAGACTCTTCTTGAAGATGGTTACAAAGTGCTGCGTAAGGGGGAGTTTGAGGACACTCCATTTGAGGATGTCAAGAGGTATAGAAGAATGGTTGGAAAGCTCATCTATCTGACCATTACAAGACCAGACATTTTCTTTGCGGTGAACCAAGTGAGCCAGCATATGAAAGCTCCTAAGATGAACCATTGGAACATGGTGGAAAGGATTCTGAGGTACTTGAGAGAAGCACCAGGGCAAGGAGTGTGGATGTGTTGCAACAAGAGTACTGAGATAGTAGGCTATTGTGATGCTGATTGGGCTGGAGATAGGGTTGATAGGAGATCAACTACTGGTTATTGCACATTTATTGGAGGCAACTTGGTAACTTGGAAGAGCAAAAAGAAAAAGATGGTTTCTTGTTCAAGTGCTGAGGCAGAATACAGAGCCATGAGAAAGCCTACAAGTGAGCTAATCTGGATCAAAGGACTGCTTAAGGATTTGGGAGTTGAAACCACAACACCAATCACTATGCATTGTGATAACCAGGGTGCTATACACATTTCAAGAAATTCAGTCTTTCATGAGAGGACTAAACATATTGAGGTGGATTGTCACAAGGTAAGACAAGCAGTGGAGCAGAAGATCATCTTACCTTGCTACACAAGAAGTGAAGACCAGCTAGTTGATATCTTCACAAAGGCTGCGAGTACTAAGGTTTGTGAGTTCATTCATCCAAAGCTTAGGCTCATAGACCTCACATGTCACTGATCTCTCCTCCATGAAGTGTTCTACTCTTTTTCCTTGGCTTGGTTTTTCTCCCATGTGGTTTTACCTAGCTGAGGTTTTAATGAGGGAATGCTTCATGGCTTCCAAGCTTGACTTGTTCCACATGGTCAAGCTTGAGGGGGATTGTTGACATGGAGACATAAAAAGCATGATAATAAGAAGAGAGCAAGAGAAGTATTGAGAGGAAGAACCAAAAGAGAGGAAGAAGACTTGAAGAAAACTGTGATATAACTATCGATAGTGCTTTTGGATTCTAGTGTTAATCCAAGTACGTAAACTACAATTGGAAAATCTATCATACAAGTGGAGACAAGTGGTAGAAGACTCACTGAAGACTTGTAAGAAGACTCAGTGAGGACTTGTAGAAGACCCAGTGAGGACTTGTAGAAGACTCAGGCAGTTTGAATTTCATATCTAGATCTGCTGGAAATGAGCTGTCTTACACTTAGTCTCCTCTCTCTCCCTCTCTCTTGTTTCTGTCTTTAAATACCATGTAAGAACCATAAAATTAATTAAGGAAACAGATTTCCTCTTACTCTTTTCTCTCTCATATTCTTCTTGTTCTTATCATAAAACTCTCTTTGGTTCTCTAAAATCACATAAATCTCACAGTGTGTTGATTGTAGATCAATCAACAACATTACAGTGAAGTTTCGCCACCCTATACCTATATTAGATGATATGCTTGATGAATTACATGGTTCTTGCATCTTCTCTAAAATAGATTTGAAAAGTGGTTATCATTAGATTAGGAAGAAAGAAGGAGATGAGTGGAAAACTGCATTTAAAACTAAGCATGGTTTGTATGAGTGGTTAGTTTTTCCATTTGGATTGACAAATGCACCTAGTACATTCATGGGATTGATGAATCATGTTCTTAGATCATTCATAGGCAGTTTTGTTGTTGTGTACTTTGATGATATCTTAGTATACATCAAGACTTTAGAGGATCATATAAAACATCTTAGGTCTGTTTTGAATGTGTTAAGAAATGAGAAACTCTTTGCCAACTTGAAGAAGTGCACTTTTTGCACAGATAACTTGGTCTTTCTAGGCTTTGTTGTGAGTGCAGATGGAGTTAAGGTGGACGAGGAGAAGATGAAGGCCATCAAGGACTGGCCCAGCCCAACCACAGTAGGAGAAGTGAGGAGTTTCCATGGGCTAGTTGGGTTTACAGGCGTTTTGTGAGGGACTTTAGCACCCTTGCAGCTCCCTTAACTGAAGTAATCAAGAAGGATGTAGGATTCAAATGGGGAGAAGCAGAAGAAGCCGCATTCCAAACCCTTAAAGAGAAGCTTACTCAATCACCTCTCTTAATGCTTCCTGACTTTACTAAAATCTTTGAAATAGAATGTGATGCCTCAAGAATTGGAATTGGTGCTGTATTGATGCAGGATAGGAAACCCATCGCCTACTTTAGTGAGAAGCTTGGAGGAGCCACTCTCAACTATGGTATATATGACAAAGAACTCTATGCCTTGGTGAGGGCCTTGCAAACAAGGCAGCATTACTTATGGCCCAAGGAGTTTGTCATCCACACTGATCATGAGTCCCTAAAGTATCTAAAAGGGCAGAGTAAGCTTAGTAAGAGGCACACCAGATGGGTTGAGTTCATTGAGACATTCCCAAACGTGATCAAATACAAGCAAGGTAAGGAGAACATAGTTGCTGATGCACTATCTCGGAGGTATGTTCTCTTGACTACTCTTGATGCTAAGCTACTAGGATTTGAGAAGATTAAAGATATGTATGATACTGACCTTGATTTTAAAGAAGCTTATGTGTCTTGTGAGAAGTTTGCTGCAGGACACTACTTTAGACAAGATGGATTCTTGTTTTATGATAACAGATTGTGTGTGCTTAATTGTTCTCTACGAGATCTATTTGTTAGGGAATCCCATGGGGGCAGTCTAATGGGACATTTTGGGATTGCCAAGACTCTTAAATTTTTGCAGGATCACTTCTATTGGCCACACATGAAAATAGATGTCGAGAGAATCTGTGGTAGGTGTTCTACTTGCAAGCATGCTAAGTCCCAAGTCCAATCTCCGGGTTTGTACACTCCTTAACCAATTCCACACCATCCTTGGAATGACATATCCATGGATTTTATTGTTGGATTGCCTAGGACTAGAACCGGAAAGGACTCCATATTTGTTTTTGTTGATAGGTTCTCTAAAATGGCACATTTCATAGCTTGTCATAAGACAGATGATGCATTGCATGTTGCTAACTTGTTCTTTAAATAGGTTGTTTGTTTACATGGCATGCGTAGGACAATAGTTTCTGATAGGGACACTAAGTTTCTTAGTTACTTTTGGAAGACTCTTTGGTCTAAGCTAGGCACTAAGTTGTTGTTTTCTACTACATGTCATCCACAAACTGATGGACAAACTGAGGTAGTTAATAGGACTCTAAGAACACTCCTGCGTGCATTCATCAAAAAGAACTTGAAAAATTGGGAAGATTACTTACCACATTGTGAATTTGCATACAATCATGCCATGCATTCTGCTTCTAAGTATTCTCCTTTTGAAATTGTTTATGGGTTCAATCCCACCTCTACTTTGGATCTAATGCCATTACCTGAGTGTGAAAGGGTTAGTTTGGACGGTAAGAAGAAAGCTGAGATGGTCCAGCAAATCCATGATAAGGCTAGACAAAACATTGAACAGAAAACTAAGTACTATGAGAAGCAAGCCAACAAGGGAAGGCGTGTGCAGCTCTTTGAAGTTGGTGACAAGGTTTGGCTTCATCTAAGTAAGGATAGGTTTCCCAACGAGAGTAAGTCCAAGCTGATGCCAAGAATTGATGGACCCTTCGAGATCATCCACAACATCAATGGCAATGCCTATAAACTTGATCTCCAAGGTAAGTATGATGTGTCTAATAGCTTCAATGTTACTGACTTGGTTCCTTTTGTTGTTGATGAACCAGATTTGAGGACAAATCCTTTTCAAGAGGGAGGGGATTATTGGGAATAAGAACCAAATATTGACATGAAGAAAGAATAATGGAGACAATGCAGAAGAATGAATCAAGTTAGCTTATTTAGTACAGTTTGACCTAGTCAAGACCAGAAGTGGAGTGCAAGGCAATCAACGGTTAGGGCTGAACACAGAGTGAAGAACAAGTCTTCTGGAATCTCTTGTGACTGTCTGGAACAAGAGAGAGACGTTGGAGATGCTGCCTTAAGGAATTCAAAATAAGGAGCTGTCACTTTCACTCTTCGGCACCTTGTGCCTTGTCTTCTTCTGCTCAGCCTTTCTTTATAATTTATTATTGTCTATATATGTTGTAAACCACGAAATTAGTTTATGCAAGGAGAGTGGATCTCCATTTTCTCTCTACAATCTCTCTCTCTCTCTCTCTCTCTTTATCTTGCCCAGAAATGTGTTCTTGAGTTCATCTCTCTAGTTCTTCACCTCATTCTCAACCAAACTCGACCATTCTCTTCTATTCTCATCATACTTTCATAATTCTAACAGGGATGATGTGATCATGGACCAGCTTACCAAAGAGGGCAAAGTGATCTTAGACGAGCCACATGATGCCACAATGCACAAGAAGCCTATGATGATGCTTTGAACATTCCAGAAGGTCCCATGACCCGTTCCAGAGCCAAGAAACTCAAGGAGATTGTTGTAGGATTTCTCACTTCAAATACATAACAAGAAGAAATTCTTGGACAAGGTTTGATGGTCCGAGATATCTTGATCACCATTCAAGTTATCTCTACATCAAGTTGAGCTAGTGTTTAGGCAAGACAATTGGTGTGTGCTCTTTTCCTTGCTTTTGGTTTTGTCCCATGACGTTTTCTGGAGGAAAGTTTTTAACGAGGCCACGACTTTTCTTACAATTCACCTAGCCCCTATCTCGGCCCAAGACTACTAGAAGACCATTTATCTTTATCTTATGTTATTTTAATACTATAGTTTTTATGTTATGTTTTCGAAACCCTAGAGAGCTTGTTCTCTGGTTTCTTTTATATAAGGGTTACCGCAAACCCTATTGTACTTAAGCAGTCTTTTATCAAAAACCCTATTTCTCCCCCCTCTCTCTCTCTCTCTCTCTCTAGTTGGCGAGTTGAGGTGTTTCTGGTGTGTAATATCCAGAGTCTAAGGGTGTCTAAGTTGGTGTGTCATATTCGATTTAGTCATCTAGGAGTATCAAGAGATCATCCATCCCTGTTGTGTCACCATTCAATCCACAAACTTGAAGAAATTGAGTCTCTGATTCGTTCCAGCAAGGATCTATCCTCCCATCAACCAAAGAAGCATCCTAGGCGTGTGTCAGTAAGAGACACGCAAGGTGGGTTGGGTTCATTGAGACATTCCCTTACATGATCAAATACAAACGAGGTAAGGAGAACATAGTTACTGATGCACTATCTCAGAGGTATGTTCTCTTGACCAGTCCTGATGCTAAGCTACTAGGTTTTGAGCAGATTAAAGATACATATGATACTGACCTTGATTTTAAAGAAGCTTATGTGTCTTGTGAGAAGTTTGCTTCAGGACACTACTTTGGGCAAGATGGATTCTTGTTTTATAATAACAGATTGTGTGTGCCTAATTGTTCTCTACGAGATCTATTTGTTACCGAATCCCATGGGGGCAGTGCAATGGGACATTTTGGGATTGCCAAGATCCTTAAAGTTTTGCAGGATCACTTCTATTGGCCACACATGAAAAGGGATGTTGAGAGAATTTGTGGAAGGTGTGCTACTTGCAAGCATGCTAAGTCCCAAGTCCAATCTCAGGGTTCAAACACTCCTTTACCAATTCGTTGGATTTCATTGTTGGATTGCCTAGGACTAGAACCGGAAAGGACTCTATATTTTTTGTTGTTGTTAGGTTCTCTAAAAGTGCACATTTCATAGCTTGTCATAAGACTGATGATGCATTTCATGTAGCTAATTTGTAGTTTAAAGAGGTTGTTCGTTTACATGGAATGCCTAGGACTATAGTTTCTGATAGGGATACTAAGTTTCTTAGTTACTTTTGGAAGACTCTTTGGCTAAGCTAGGCACTAAGATGTTGTTTTCTACTACATATCATCCGCAAACTGATGGACAAACAAAGGTAGTTAATAGGACTCTAGGAACACTCATGCATGCATTCATCAAAAAGAACTTGAAAACTTAGGAATATTACTTACCTCATTGTGAATTTGCTTACAATCATGCCATGCATACTGCTTCTAAGTATTCTCCTTTTGAAATTGTCTAAGGGTTCAATCCCACCTCTCTTTTGGATCTAATGCCATTACCTGAGTGTGAAAGGGTTAGTTTAGACGGTAAGAAAAAAGCTGAGATGGTCCAGAAAATCTACAAGAAGGCTAGACAAATCATTGAACAAAAAACTAAGTACTATGAGAAGCAAGCCAACAAGTGGTACGGCCCTGGAATGGCTGTCTCTCCCTGGATCACTTGAAGGGGGCGTGGGTGGATGATAGGTGATGACGATGGTCTTCTCCTTCTGATGTGATCATGGACCAGATTACTAAAGAGGGCAAAGAGAGCTTAGACGAGCCACATGATGCCACAATGCACCAGCAGCCTGGTGATGATGCTTTGACCATTCCAGAAGGTCCCATGACCCGTTCCAGAGCCATGAAGCTTAAGGAGAATGTTGTAGGATTACTCACTTCACATCCATAACAAGAAGAAAGTCTTGGACAAGGCTTGATGGTCCGAGATGTCTTGATCCCCATTCAAGCTCTCTCTATATCAAGCTGAGCTACTGTTTAGGCAAGACATTTGGTGTGTGCTCTTTTCCTTGCTTTTGGTTTTGTCCCACGAGGTTTTCCGGAGGAAGGTTTTTAACGAGGCCATGACTTGTCTTACAAATGACCTAGGCCCTATCTCGACCCAAGACTACTAGAAGACTATCCATTTTAGATCATGTTATCTTTTAAACTATAGTTTTATGTTATGTTTTCGAAACCCTAGAGAGCTTGTTCTCTGGTTTCTTTTATTTAAGGGTTTCCAAAAACCCTATTGTACTCAAGCAATCCATTATAAAGTCTTTTGTTCTCTCTTGACGGCTCTCTCTCTAAAAGCTTGTCGAGTGTCTTCTGGTGTGTAATATCCAGAGCTTAAGGGTGTTTATCTTGGTGTGTCATATCCAAGCTATTCATCTAGGAGTATCAAGAGTTCTCTCATCCCTCTTGTGTCAACATTCAATCCACAAACCTTGAAGAACTTGAGTCTCTGATTCGTTCTTGCAAGAATTTATCCTCCCATCAACCAAAGCAGCATCCTAGGCTCGTGTCACCTTCAAGCTATGGAAGGCTTTAAGGATGCTTTGCTACTCCTGAGACACAGGGGCGTCCTGCTTGATGTCTAGGATGGATCACAGAAGGTTTAACTCTTCCTTAGTGTGATACAAAACTGCTCACCAACGTGAACAAGATAGAGAAGTCTCCAAAGAGACGATTTGTTTGAGCCAAAGCTTAAGTTTGTTGAATAATGGTTGATTGTTTACATGGAGGCTCGTGGTTACATAAATAAGAAAGAAGAAAACGAAATCCTAAGCTGAAAAAACCCTAAACCAAAACAAAGTAGGTTTAGTAAACTTAATCCTAATTGGTTTACACTTAAAATAATAATAAATAAACTGAAAATAAAACATCATAGATGTGATTAATCTTCCTGGCCCAATCATAATCCAAGCTGGCTTGTCTTTCCACTTTTTGGGCCGATAAAGGCCTTTTTCGAACAAGTCCTGCTTGGGCTTGATCCATCTTGTTCCAGCTACGACCAAGTACCTTCTGAAGCTCATTTGTATGATGAAAATACTCCTGATAATCCATTTACAGCTCTGGTTCTTCATTTTCCAATTCCAACTCATTTCTCGGCCATGTCGGTTTTGAAGATTTTAGTAGAAAAGAGTAGAACTTGTTTGTATGATCAAACAAGTTTTGGATGAAAGTGAATATGCAATCTGTTTCAGTAAGAAAACTGGAAGAGAAGAGTTCTTTCTGAATGATTTCTTCTTATTGAATTATTACAAGCTCTGGTATATCTTAATTATATATAGAAAACCTCTAAAACAACTTGCCAAAACCGTGGGTTAATAATGAAAACAAGAGGTGGTTCTGAGCAGAGAAATATCTAGCCACTTTTGTTGACTTTCTTGAGCTGCTTGCTTGCTTGTAAGCTATCTTCTTGCTGGGTCACGAAATGGGCTTCAGTCTCTTCATTCTCTTTGTTTTTATCTTGGTTAGAACAAAATGGATCACTGAAGCTGCTCTTGGGCTCATTCTCCTTCTCAGCTGTACAACCCAATATCAATGAGGAGGTGTGTACTTGCTCTCTTTCAACATTCCCCCTCAAGATTGGCTGGTGGAGATCCAATAAGCCAATCTCGCAGTGGAGAGCATCACACACCATTAATGATGTTGCCTTGGTAAAGATGTCAGCAACCTGATCAGAGCTCTTCACATATGAAGGAATGATCACACCTTCCTGAACCTTTCCTCTGATATAGTGGCAATCCACTTCAATATGCTTTGTTCTTTCATGGAATACTGAATTGGATGCAATGTGGACTGCTGCTTGATTGTTATAGTGTAAGACAATCGGTTGAGATGATTCAACTCCAAGATCTTTAAGCAGATGCTTCAACCAGACAAGTTCTCCAGTGATGCTTGCCATTGCCCCGTATTCAGCTTCAGCACTTGACCTTGAGATTACCTTCTGTTTTTTACTCTTGTATGTTACTAGATTTCCTCCAACAAAAGTACAATACCCAGTTGTTGACTTTCTGTCATTCCTATCTCCTGCCCAATTCGCATCACAATAGCCAACAATATCAGTATTTGAATTGCATCCCATCCAAATACCTTTACCATGTGTGCCTTTGATGTATCTCAGGATCCTTTCCACCATTCTCCAATGATGTCTGTTTGGAGCATGCATATGTTGATTCACTTGATTCACTGCAAAGCATAAGTCAGGTGTAGTGATGGTGAGATAAATCAGCTTTCCTACCATTCTCTGATATTGTTTCTCATCAGCTGCTGGTTCCCCCTCAGGCTCATCTTTATAGTTCTCTTCAATGGGAGTTTTACATGGCTTAGACCCCAGCTTTCCTGTCTTAGACCCCAGCTTTCCTGTCTCTGATAAAAGGTCTAAAGCATACTTTCTTTAGGAGAGAAACAGACCAGTATCAATTTTGCATACTTCAATCCCAAGAAAGTATTTTAATTCCCCTAGATCCTTAATATCAAATTTTCCCTTGAGAAGCTCTCTAGTGTGTTTAACACCGTCTACATCATCACCAGTTATGATTATATGATCAACATAGATCAATAGCACCACTATACCTTTGTCTCCTTTGACTATGAACATGGTATGATCCGCCTCAGATCTCTTAAAACCATCTTCAATCAAGCAGCTACTCAACCTTTGATACCATGCCCTAGGATATTGTTTGAGTCCATAAATCGCCTTCTTAAGCTTACACACTTTCGTGTTGTCAAATGCATCACGAAAGCCTTCAGGAGGTTCCATGTAAACTTCTTCTTCTAAGTCTCCTTGCAAGAAAGCATTCGTCACATCCATTTGCCATAAATCCCATGATAGATTTGTTGCTATGGACAATAGAACCCTTACTGAATGTAGCTTGGCAACCGGGGAAAATGTCTCCTTGTAGCCTTCTCCATACTTCTGAGTAAATAACTTAGCAACAAGTCTTGCTTTGTACCTCTCAATCTCTCCTGAGCTTGTGTATTTGATAGTATACACCCATCGACAGCCTACAACTTTCTTGTTGCTTGGTAGATTCACCATGTCCCATGTCCCATTCTTGAGCATAGATGCAATGACACGATCCTAGGATGCTTCTTTGGTTGCTGGGAGGATAGATCCTTGCAAGAACGAATCAGGGACTCAAGTTCTTCAATGTTTGTGGATTGAATGGTGACACAAGAGGGATGAGAGAACTCTTGATACTCCTAGATGATTAGCTCGGATATGACACACCAAGTTAAACACCTTTAAAGATCTAGATATGACACACCAGAAAGACACTCGACAAACTTCTAGAGAGAGAGCCGTCAAGAGAGAACAAAGGACTTTATAATAGATTACTTGAGTACAATAGGGTTTAGGGAAACCATTAAATAAAAAGAAACCAGACAAACAAGCTCTCTAGGGTTTCGAAAACATAATATGAAAACTATAGTTTAAAAGATAACATAAGCTAAAGATAAATGATCTACTAGTAGTCTTGGGCCGAGATAGGGCGTACGTGATTTGCAAGACAAGTCGTGGCCTCGTTAAAAATCTTCCTCCGAAAAACCTCGTGGGACAAAACCAAAAGAAAGGAAAAGAGCACACACCAAAATGTCTTGCCTAACACTATCTCAGCTTGATGTAGAGATAGCTTGAATAGTGATCAAGATATCTCGGATCAAACCTTGTCCAAGACTTTATTCTTGTTGTGGATGTGAAGTGAGTAATCCTACAACAGTCTCCTTAAGTTTTTTGGCTCTAGAACGGGTTATGGGACCTTCTGGAATGGTCAAAGCATCATCACCAGGCTGCTTGTGCATTGTGGCATCATGTGGCTCGTCTAAGCTCTCTTTGCTCTCTTTAGTAATCTGGTCCATGATCACATCATGCAATCTCCTCCTTCATTGCATTAACCCAAACTTCACTCATACAAGCTTCGTCATAACTTGTAGGGATTATGTGCTGATCAATCTTAGACATGAAAGCGTGATGTGTGCTTGGAAGATGAGCCACTGAACAATAGCCTTGAATTGGATGAGCAATAGCATGGCTGTTGTAGTAAACTCTAGTGTTCCTCCAATTCTCAGTCCATGTCTTATTCTTTCACTTCTTCTTAAAGGTTGTGAAGCTGGTTCGTTTTCTGACTCAGTTTCCTCAGAATCTTCAACAATTGCATCTTCTAATGAGGCAGAGCTTGATTCATCCAACTCTTGTGATTCCCCGTCTCCAGTATCTCCATCAGACTTTGAAGTTGACCTTTCTTCCTCAACATGATCACTCCCTTCACTAGAATCTTCACTCTGGATGAGAGGTGTTCCTTGATTGATTTCATCATATTCAGTTGGTGTTGGTGTGGGTCTTGAACCAGCGAGTGTGTGTAAGCCATCAAGGATAAATCTCAAGGTGGATGATCTGTCTCTAGATGAAGTAAGGTCTTCCAAGCTGTTCAGTCCTTCTTATCAAAGTATCCATGTGCTTCATCAAATTTAACTTCCCTGGAGATATACACTTTCCTTGTGCTTGGATTATAGCACTTATATCCCTTCTAAGTTGGAGAGTCTCCTATAAACATACATCTGATGCTTATTGGTTCCAGTTTGTTCCTTTGAGCCTCTGGAAAAAAGACATAGCACCCACAACCAAACACCTTTAGATGTTCATAGTTTGGTTTAGTGCCATTTAGGATCTCATATGGTGAAGCTCCTCCAAGTTGTTTTGTTGGAAGCCTATTGGATTACATAAGCTGAAGACATAACTCCATCTCCCCAATACTCCTTAGGAACTCCTCTATCAAACATTATGATTCTTGCAACTTCCATAAGGTGTCTATTCTTGCGTTCAGACACTCCATTTTGTTGGGGAGTGTAAGCGCAAGAGGTTTGATGCACAATGCGATGCCTCTCCAATGCCCTTCTGAATTCTTTGCTCATGTACTCTCCACCATTATCGCTTCTGAATACCTTTATCTTAGCTCCATATTGAGTAGATACATATTCTTGAAACTTTGTGAATGCTTCAAGAACAAGGCTCTTTGATGGCAAGAGAGTAACCCATGTAAACTTTGATTTCTCATCAATGAAGGAAACAAAATACTTGTATTGATCTCTGGAGGTTCATGGGGCTGTCCATACATCAGAGTGAACTAAATCAAAACACTCATTATATATAGTAGTTGACTCATGAAAACTAATTCTACAATGTTTCCCCAAAATGCAAGCTTCACATCCATGATGATCCTGATCCAGTCTTGGTAAAGCAAGTTTAAGGACTAGGGAGTGTGGATGGCCAAGTCTAGCATGCCAAAAACATCAGTACAACCGGACTTCATAGCTGAGTGGAACACTGCTGGCTTAATGCTATTCAAAACATACAGACCATCTTTAGCACTTCCTTCTTCAAACTTCTCTCCTGACTTATTGTCCTGAAACCATACATCATCAGCACTAAACACTGCCAAGCATTCAAGATCCTTTGTTGCCTTTTGGACATAAAACAGATTAGATGTGAATTCTGGCATTTATAAAGCCTCAGAGTTCTTACTAAACAGTTCTAGTTCTCCAACTCCTCTAACTGCTATGTCCTGACCATTAGCAATTCTAACTTTCCCAAAGTGAGGTCTAATATTGCATAATAAACCTGAATCACTAATCATTTGGTGTGAAGCTCCTGAGTATATAATAATTGGTTTATGAGTTTAAGCAGCTGAGAAGCTCTTACCAGACTCGGTTAACTTGGCAATGCTCTTTATAAGAGCATCCAAGTCTGACTTCCTCACAACATCATCTATTCCTACTGGTGTATTGTTCCTCACTGGATAGTTCATATCCTTTCTTGGTCGCAATTCAGGTATAAGCACCCAACACTTCTCCTTGGTATGTCCCTTGCGCTTGCAATGATCTCACTTCAGATTGTAGTTTCTCCTTTCAGTTGGTTGAAAAGCGTTTCCTCTACCCACATAGGCAGTCTCACTTGTTCCATGGAAGATCCCTCTTGAACCCTCCTCCTTCTGGATCATCATACAAACTTCATTGAGACTAGGAAGCTTGTCAAACCTTAAGATATGATGAATCATTCCTTTGACTGATCCATTGAGAGAAAGCAAAAATCCAAACACTTGATCTTGCTCACGCCTCTCATTCAGCTCCTTCACATCAGTTGTTGGTGGTCTGAGCAGCTCTAGTTCTGCCCATAGACTTCCAAAATCTCCAAAGAAATCTTTGAACAATCGCTCCTCTTGTTGAAGGTTGTTCAGCGCTTTCTTCACCTCAAAGACTCCACTGAGGTTAGAAATGTTCCCATAAACACTCAATAGACTGTCCCACAGCTCCTTAGGTGTCTCACAGTATGAGTAAGAAGCAAGTATAGCTGGTTCTAGTGAGCTCTGTAGAACCGCTAAAACAAGTTGATCATCTTGTGTCCATTTGGACTCATCTTTGCTGGTTTCTTCTCCAGCCTTCTCTTTACCCTTAGACGTCTCTTAAGGGCCTTCAATATGCTCCCACAAGCCTCGGCTCCTCAAGGCTGTTTTGGTGATTCTTGACCACAACAAGTAGTTGTCTCCTTTGAGTACAACTGGTATTATGATTTGCTTCTGATTTTTCATCTTAGAAAAAATCGAGTAAAACAGAGTAGGGTGTGTTTGATTTTGTTTCCCTTTTTTCAGCAAACTTGTCTCCAAGAGCTAACTGTTGAAAAATAAACTTGATTTGGGTTAATGATTGGGCTAATAATCTACTAATCATGTTAGCCCAAATTTGACCCAAGTTCTAGAATTCATCTAGAAAAGTCTCACACCTCCTTAAGATAAAAATCTAGATATTTTCATAGAATTATCTAGATAATTAGAATAAAATTATCAAGATATTTTAGTAGAAGTGTCTAGATTTAAGATTAAAATATGTAAGATATTTTGTACTTTGGAGGCTATAAATACCTCCACTCCCTTCTCATTTTGTATCATCCAAGTTTTCAAGCATCATCTAAGAAATAAAAAGTTTCCTCCTCATAAAATCTCTTCTCTTCAAACACTTAAACACTTTCTCCATTTCTAATAAGTTTTTCATTCCAACAAAGTGGTATCAGGGCTACAAGATCATTTTGAAGATGGCAAGTAGTTGTGTTCCCTTCCAATTCCAATCCTCACAAAGAGCAACTATGACAATTGGTGTTTAAGGATGATGGCTATCTTAGGAGCACATGATGTATGGGAGATAGTTGAGAAAGGCTTCATTGAACCAGAGAATGATGGTGGTTTATCTCAAGCTCAAAGAGATGGTTTGAGAGATTCAAGGAAGAGAGACAGGAAGGCTCTCTGTCTAATCTATCAAGGTTTAGATGAAGATACATTTGAGAAGGTTGCTGGAGTAAAGACATCTAAAGAAGCATGGGAGAAGCTTCAAACCTCTTACAAGGGAGCTTAACAAGTTAAGAAGGTACATCTTCAAACTTTACGAGGAGAATTTGAGTCATTACAAATGAAGGAAGGTGAACTCATCTCAGATTACTTTTCAAGAGTCTTGATGGTTACTAATAACCTAAAAAGAAATTGTTAGAAGTTAGATGAGGTGAGAATCATGGAGAAAGTTCTTAGATCGCTCGATTCAAAATTTGAGCACATTGTTACCGTAATTGAAGAGACAAAAGACTTGGAGACAATGACGATGGAGCAACTTCTTGGATCACTACAGGCTTATGAAGAAAAGAGGAAGAAGAAAGAAGATATTTTTGAGCAAGTTCTCAAGATGAGAATTGATCGCAAAGAAGAAAGTAACCGAAATAATCCAAGACGTGGTGGCGGTCATTTCAGCGGACGAGGCCGTGGTGTAAATGGTCGAGGTTGGAGACCATTGAAGAAAACTTTAACCAAAGAGGAGAGAACTCATCCAGAGGTCGTGGAAGGGGAAATGCAAAATCAATATACGATAAATCAAACATCAAATGCTATAGTTGCGGAAAGTTTGGACATTATGCTTCTGAATAAAACTCCAAACAACAATAGAGTTGAAAAGAAATCTAACTATGTTGAAGAAAGGAGTAAAGAAGAAGATATGTTGTTGATTGCTTACAAGAAGGATGAGACAAATGAAGTTAGCAGATGGTACCTTGACAGTGGTGTGAGCAATCACATGTGTGGGAACAAAAGCATGTTTGTGAAGCTTGATGAATCGGTAAAAACCAATGTGGCTTTGGCAGATGAATCGAAGATGGAGGTGAAAGGTAAAGGTAATATTCTCATCCGCTTGAAGAATGGAGATCATCAATTCTTTTCCAATGTTTATTACATCCCAAGCATGAAGACCAACATCTTGAGCCTAGGACAACTCTTGGAGAAAGGTTATGATATTCGATTAAAGGATAAGAACCTTACTTTAAGAGATAATACAAATAATCTCATCACAAAAGTACCAATGTCAAGCAATAGAATGTTTGTCCTAAACATTCAAAATGACATTGCACGATGTCTCAAGATGTGCTACAAGGAGGAGTCATGGCTTTGGCATCTTCGTTTTGGGCATCTAAACTTAGCGGCTTGGAACTACTTTCTAAGAAACAAATGGTGAGATGATTACCTTGCATCAACCATCCAAATCAAGTGTGTGAAGGGTTTTTACTTGGAAAGCAATTCAAAAAGAGTTTTCCAAAGGAGTCAGAGACAAGAGCAAGAAAGCCATTAGAGCTCATACATACAGATGTATGTGGCCCGATCAAACCAAGTTCACTTGGTAAGAGTAACTATTTCCTTCTCTTTATTGAAGACTTTTCAAGAAAGACATGGGTTTACTTTTTGAAAGAAAAATCAGAAGTGTTTGAACATTTCAAAAATTTTAAAAACCATGTTGAGAAGGAAAGTGGTCTTGTGATTAAGACCATGAGATCCGATCTGGGAGGAGAATTTATGTCCAAGGAATTTCTGAAGTATTGTGAAGATAATGGTATCCGAAGACAATTGACAGTGCCAAAAACCCCTCAAAAAATGGAGTAGCGGAAAGAAAAAATAGGACTATTCTTGAGATGGCAAGAAGCATGCTCAAGAGTAAGAACCTACCAAAGGAGTTATGGGCAGAAGCTGTCGCGTGTTCGGTGTACATATCAAACCGATCTCCAACGAAGAGCGTTTCTGGAAAGACACCACAAGAAGCTTGGAGTGGAAGGAAGCCCAGTGTCTCACACTTAAGAGTCTTTGGAAGCCTTGCTCACGCTCATGTTCCAGACGAGAAGCGGAGAAAACTAGATGATAAAAGTGAGAAGTACATTTTCATTGGATATGATGCTAACTCCAAAGGCTACAAGCTCTACAATCCAGAAACAAAGAAGACAATTATAAGTCGGAATGTCATCTTTGACGAAGAAGGAGAATGGGATTGGAGATCAAATGATGAAGACTACAACTTCTTTCCATCTTTTGAAGAAGAGAATTTGGAGCAAACAAGAGAAGAACCAGCTACACCACCAACTTCACCAACACCAAGTTCTCAAGAAGATGAAAGCTCAAGTGAATGGACTCCACATTTTAGAAGTCTACAAGACATTTATGAGGTAACTGAAAATCAAGACAATCTCACTTTATTTTGTCTATTTGCGGATTGCGAGCCTATGAACTTTGAAGAAGCTCAAGAAAAGAAGTCATGGAAAGGTGCAATGGATGAAGAAATCAAGTCGATCCAAAAGAATGATACATGGGAGTTGGCTTCACTTCCTAATGGGCATAAGGCAATAGGTGTGAAGTGGGTGTACAAGGCAAAGAAGAACTCTAAAGGAGAGGTTGAAAGATACAAGGCAAGGCTGGTGGCAAAAGGTCATAGTCAAAGAGCCGAAATCGACTATGATGAGGTATTTGCTCCAGTTGCTCGTTTAGAAACGGTTAGACTAATCATTTCATTGGCAGCCCAAATGATATGGAAGATACATCAAATGGATGTCAAATCTGCCTTCTTAAACGGAGACCTTGAGGAAGAAGTCTACATTGAGCAACCACAAGGCTACATAGTCAAAGGTGAAGAAGACAAAGTCTTGAGGCTGAAGAAGGCACTTTATGGATTAAAGCAAGCACGAAGGGCATGGAACACTCGGATTGATAAGTACTTCAAGGAGAAAGACTTCATCAAGTGTCCATATGAGCATGCACTTGATATCAAAACCCAAAACAATGATATATTGATTCCATGCTTGTATGTGGATGACTTGATATTCACCGGAAACAATCCGATTATGTTTGAAGATTTCAAGATGGAGATGACAAAGGAGTTCGAGATGACAGATATTGGATTGATGTCATACTACCTTGGCATTGAAGTAAAGCAAGAAGAAAATGGAATCTTCATCACTCAAGAAGGATATGCTAAAGTAGTGCTTAAGAAGTTCAAGATGGAAGACTCAAATCCAGTTTTCACACCAATGGAATATGGAGTCAAGTTGTCAAAGGAAGAAGAAGGAGGGAGTGTTGATCCAACACTCCTTAAGAGCTTAGTTGGAAGTCTACGGTATCTAACATGCACAAGGCCCAACATCCTACACGCGGTTGGAGTTGTGAGTCGATATATGGAGCATCCAACAACAACTCATTTCAAGGCAGCTAAGAGGATCCTACGCTATATAAAAGGTACAATCAACTTTGGCTTGCATTACTCTGTTTCTAACGATTACAAGCTTGTTGGATATAGCGATAGTGACTGGGGTGGAGACATTGATGATCAAAAAAGCACAAGTGGCTTTGTATTTTTCATTGGAGAAACCTCTTTCACATGGATGTCAAAGAAGCAACCAATTGTTACCCTTTCTAATTGTGAAGCGGAGTATGTAGCGGCTACTTCATGTGTTTGCCATGCTATTTGGTTACGGAACTTGCTAAAGGAATTGAGCCCACCACACGAGGAGCCAACGAAGATCTTTGTTAATAACAAGTCGGCAATAGCATTGGCGAAGAATCCAGTCTTCCATGATCGGAGTAAGCACATTGATACTCGTTATCACTACATTCGAGAATGTGTTGCCAAGATGGATGTGCAATTGGAGTATGTGAAGACAAATGATTAAATAGCTGATATCTTCACCTAGCCACTCAAGCGTGAAGACTTTATCAAGATGAGGAGCTTACTCGGAGTAACCAAATAAAGTTTAAGGGAGGGTATTGAAAAATAAACCTGATTTGGATTAACAATTGGGCTAATAATCTACTAATCATGTTAGCCCAATTTTGACCCAAGTTCTAGAATTCATCTAGAAAAGTCTCACACCTCCTTAAGATAAAAATCTAGATATTTTCATAGAATTATCTAGATAATTAGAATAAAATTATCAAGATATTTTAGTAGAAGTGTCTATATTTAAGATTAAAAATATGTAAGATATTTTGTACTTTGGAGGCTATAAATACCTACACTCCCTTCTCATTTTGTCTCATCCAAGTTTTCAAGAATCATCTAAGAAATAAAAAGTTTCTCTTCATAAAATATCTTCTCTTCAAACACTTAAACACTTTCTCCATTTCTAATAAGTTTTTCATTCCAACACTAACACAGCTCTGATACCATGAATATTTTAGTAGAAAAGAGTGGAACTTGTTTGTATGATCAAACAAGTTTTAGATGAAAGTGAGTATGCAATCTGTTTTAGAAAGAAAACTGGAAGAGAAGAGTTCTTTCTGAATGATTTCTTCTTATTGAATTATTACAAGATCTGGTATATCTTAATTATATATAGAAAACCTATAAAACAACTTTCCAAAACCGTGGGCTAATAATGAAAACAAGAGGTGGTTCTGAGCAGAGAAATATCTAGCCACTTTTGTTGACTTTCTTGAGCTGCTTGCTTGCTTGTAAGCTATCTTCTTGTTGGGTCACGAAATGGGCTTCAGTCTCTTCATTCTCTTTGTTTTTATCTTGGTTAGAACCAAAGTGTATCACTGAAGCTGCTCTTGGGCTCATTCTCCTTCTCAACTGTACAGCCCAATATCAGTGAGGGGGTGTGTACTTGCTCTCTTTCAACAGGTTTGACCGGTCCATTTCTCGATCATGCCAGACCATCCATTTCATTTCCTGTCCAATCAGCTTCCTTCCATCAATTCCTTGGTCAATCAGGTTGAATACTAGACGTCCATGTTGGTCCATATTCATTCTTATCATTATAAAGGCCTCATCAAGGCCTATAGCCTTCTGTCGATCCAATACCTCATGAATAAGGCCAATAAGCTCTCCAATAAGCCCATTAAGCTGTGCTATGGTCCATAGTCTTTCTTAGACGTGTATTGGCTTCCAGAGCATAGACTTGAAGCTGATCCAGGTCGCACCATTCCCTCCTCCTTTAAAAGGATTTGTCCTCAAATCCAGTTCTTCGAGGATGAAAAGATGTTCAAATCTCAACTTATTTGTTTCTCTTTGGAACATAGTGTTGTTAAAGCTCTTGTGCACGTTTTTCTCCTCTCCAGGCTCAAACAAAAAGCTTTGTAAATCCTTCACACGTCCTAGAGGCTTCACTGGACTCTGCTCATTAGAAGTAACTTATAGAGCAAGCAATTTCTACTCCTTGTTTAGTTCAGATCTCATTGCTTCTGATTGAGCTTCGCTCCACTAATACCAAACAAAAGCCTTGATCTTAGACTTCTGGAAACATGAACTCCGCTTAGACTCACCAGAAACTACCATTGACTTTTCCTGTTCATGAAAGATCCCTTCCAAATAAAGCTTCAATGCTGCTGCTATTTGGATCAGAATGTTGTTGATGCTTTTTCGCAAACACAAGCTTCCCCCTGGTTCGAGAAAAAGGTGTTGCAGGGCCTTGTTAAACCTCAGATGCTCAACTAGGCTAGTATGAATCCATACAGAAGGTTTGGTTAGTAGATCACAAGTAAAATATTCAATGATTTCACCTTCTTCAACCATAGTTGTAAGTTCCAATTCATGAGCTTTAGGTGATCCATGAACTACTCCTACATCAACTTGGTTTTGACCAGGCACGTGAACACACATAGCTGTTGATCTCTCCTCTGGTTTCAGTAGATCGTCCAAGTTTTGTTCCTGAAAAGAAATTGTCGGTTTTGACTCAGTATCTTCTTCCTCCTCAGCTTGTTTTAAAGGTGGCTTAGACCATGACCCAAACTGATCCAAAACAACTTTCTTTGCTTCTCCAGCTCGTGCTTCCTCAGGTGGATTTAGATCAGGAGGTTTCAGTGGCTCACGATCTGGCTTTTTTGGTATGATAACTATCAAACCCTCGAAAGCTTGAAGCAAATTTATCCTCGGATCATCTTGGAATTGTTGGCTATGCAAATAAGTATGTTTTGTCCTCCTGCTTGCCTCCTGTACATGCTCATAATCACTGCTCAGCTCAGATTTCTTATTATATCCTTTCCCTTGCTGCAACAACTCCTTTGTTGCTTTTCTCACAACATTTTGCTCATGCTTTCTCTTGATTCCATAAGAATACATGGAATATATGCTTGGTAACTGATAGATCACGTGATTTCAGAGTAAGAACACAAACCCTAACCTTCAAGTGGCTCTGATACCACTTGTCAAGTGCATATCCACATAATCCAGTAGTTGCTAGCTGAACCTGCTTCTCTACTGTACGTCTACGGAAGTTAAAGATTGAATCCATCTCCTTTTGCATTCTAAGTACATATATGGATCAAACTCTTCATAGAAGGATGGAATCTGGACAACTTTTTCTCGTCTCTGCAACAACGCCTTTATTGTTTTGCTCTCAGCCTTCTTCTCATTGTTTCTAATGATTCCAAAAGAATACATAGAAGATCTGCTTGGTATTGGATATATTTCATGCTCCTAGGATAGAACTTCAAACCCTAACCTTCAAGTGGCTCTGATACCACTTGGTACGGCCCTGGAATTGCTGTCACTCCCTGGATCACTTGAAGGGGGCGTGGGTGGATGATAGGTGATGACGATGGTCTTCTCCTTCAAGCTGTGGAAGGCTCTAAGGATTCTTTGCTACTCCTGAGACACAGAGGCGTCCTGCTTGATGTCTAGGATGGATCACAGAAGGTTTAACTCTTCCTTAGTGTGATACAAAACTGCTCACCAACGTGAACAAGATAGAGAAGTCTCCAAAGAGACGATTTGTTTGAGCCAAGGCTTAAGTTTTTTGAATAATGGTTGATTGTTTACATGGAGGCTCGTGGTTACATAAATAAGAAAGAAGAAAACGAAATCCTAAGCTAAAAAAAACCTAAACCAAAACCAAGTAGGTTTAGTAAAAACCATATCCTAATCCTATTGCAAATTGGTTTATGATAGCCAAACTTAATCCTAATTGGTTTACACTTTAAATAATAATAAATAAACTGAAAATAAAACATCTTAGACGTGATTAATCTTCTTGGCCCAATCATAATCCAAGCTGGCTTATCTTTCCACTTTTTGGTCGATAAAGGCCTTTTTCGAACAAGTCCTGCTTGGGCTCAATCCATCTTGTTCCTGCTACGACCAAGTACCTCCTTAAAATCATTTGGATGATGAAAATACTCCTGATAATCTATTTACATATATGGTTCTTCATTTTCCATTTCCAACTCATTTCTCGGCCATGTCGGTTTGACCGGTCCATTTCTCGATCATGCCAGACCATCCATTTCATTTCCTGTCCAATGAGCTTCCTTCCATAAATTCCTTGGTCAATCAGGTTGAATACTATGTTAGAAATGTGAAAATATGAGGAGAATAGTTGAGTTTATGTGATATTTGGGTGAAGAACAATGAATAACAAAGTAAGAACAAGAGAGTTAGTTTCTGCACACTTTAGAGAGAGAGGAGAGAGAGAGTGACGAATTTGGAGATTAAGAGAGAGAAGGGAGATTATTCTCCTTACTTACATTCATTCTGATATGTAACATTATATAGACATACAAGAAACAAAAGGAAACAATAAAATAATGACTCTGGACCACATGGATAGTGACAGGTCATGAACAACTAAATTCCTTAAGAGAGACATGTGACTCTCTCCATTTGAATTCAAACTGGTCTAACAAAGCTCCAAAGGTCTCCTTGAGTTCTTCTAGTCAGAGTACACGAAATATCTCCTTACCTTTCCTCCCAAGGCAAGTTAGGGCAAGTTAGATACCTTGTAGAGCAAGACTGTACAGACTAACTTCCACCTCAAGTATCCAGAGAATTTCTTCTCTTTGTCTCTTTTATTTATATTTGGTTCTTCATCTCAATACCCCCCCCCCCTCAAGCTTGAACATAGGGACTGGTCAAGCTTGGAAACATGAAGAACTTCCCTCATTAAAACCTTAGTGTGCAAAACCCACTGGGACAAAAAAAAAACACACTACGGAAAAAGAGTAGAAGCCTTCATGTTAACAGAGTCAATGAGAAGTGAGGTCTATGAGTCCCAACTTAGAGTGGACAAACTCACGGACTTTGGTGCTTGATTCCTTTGGGAAGATGTCAGCTAGCTGATCTTCACTTCTTGTGTAACAAGGTAAGATGATTTGCTTCTCCACAGCTTGTCTAACCTTGTGGCAGTCTACTTCATTGTGTTTGGTCCTTCCATGGAAGACTCAGTTGCTGGCAATGTGAATAGCAGCTGATTGGCACAATGCATTGTGATTGGTGATGTAGTCTCAATCCCCAAGTCCCCAAGCAATCCCTTGATCCATATCAACTCATTGGTGAGCTTCCTCATAGCTCGATACTCTGCCTCAACACTAGAACATGATACAAGCCTCTGCTTCTTGATCTTCCAAGTCACCAAGTTGCCTCCAATGAATGTGCAATAACCAGTATCTGTTTTCTTATCAACCGTATCTCCTGCCTATTAACCTGAAGTGATGAAATGTCACTAAGGTTATGTGCCAAGTTAGGGTTAAACTCCTAAGAAGGTCTGGAAAGACTTAAGGAGCATCCTGAAGCTTATGCAATGCTGGAACAAGGTCTAAGAAGAGTTTCTATTGAAGGGAGAAGGCATTGGAGAAGTTTGGGAGAGTTTGGGAGCATTTGGGACAGATGTGCAAAGTTAGGGCGACATGTACAGACGGCCGTACGGACTGTACGGACCGTACGGACATGGGCGACCCAAAACACTTTATGGTGCGACCTAAGAAGGGAAATGGGCAATGTGCAAAAATAGGGTTGATTTGTACGGATGTGTACGGACGGGTGGTCCGTACATCGACCAGGCCGTACAAGAACCTTTCCGGAATCAACCAAGAAGAAGTGGACAAGGTCTAAGGATATAATGGCGAGTTGGTCTTATCTTGGGGAGATGCCAAAGGCATATTCCATCAAGGAAGAGCCAGGGAAGCTGCTGGGAAGTTAACTTTACAGCCTGTCCACGCCCTGGCTCAATCTCAGCCATATACTCTCCAAGGAAGAAGCTGTCCACACACTCAGTCCACAAAGACATCAAGGGACAGCCTGTCCAAAAGCATGTGAGCTTTGTAGGCCAAGTATTTTAAATTTAGGTCCTTCCCTTGTTGACTTCACATGCTTCTCCTCTTTAGGTTTAGACTTGTATCCAGCACCCATTTATCTATTTAAAGACCCTTGGACAGCACCAAGGAATATGGTGTGATCATGGACCAGATTACTAAAGAGGGCAAAGATATCTTAGACGAGCCCCATGATGCCACAATGCACCAGCAGCCTGGTGATGATGCTCTAGCCATTCCTGAAGGTCCCATGAATCGTTCTAGAGTCAAGAAACTCAAAGAGACTGTTGTAGGGTTACTTACTTCACATCCTCAACAAAAGAAAGTCTTAGACAAGGTTTGATCCGAAATGTCTTGATCACCATTCAAGCCATCTCTACATCAAGCTGAGTTAGTGTCTAGGCAAGACATTTGGTGTGTGCTCTTTTCCTTGCTTTTGGTTTTGTCCCACGAGGTTTTCCGGAGGAAGGTTTTTAACGAGGCCACAACTTGTCTTACACATCACTTAGGCTCTATCTCGGCCCAAGACTAACAGAAGTATTACATTTTAAGTTTATGTTTATTTTTAAACTATAGTTTTTCCTTTTTACTATTTTCGAAACCCTAGAGAGCCTGTTCTCTGGTTTCCTTTTATTTAAAGGGGTCTCCTAACCCTATTGTACTCAAGCAATCAATAAACTTCGAGTTCTTTTCTCTCTTGATGGCTCTCTCTCTCTAGAAAATGAGCTGAAGGTTTCTGGTGTGTAATATCCAGAGTTAAGGGCTTCTTATTTGGTGTGTCATATCCAGATCAGTCGCCTAGGAGTATCAAGAGATCATCCATCCCTCTTGTGTCACCATTCAATCCAAAAACCTTGAAGAACTTGAGTCTCTGATTCGTTCTTGCGAGGATCTATCCTCCCAATCAACCAAAGAGCATCCTAGGGGCGCATCAAGTGGTATCAAAGCAACTTTGGTTTGGGAAGTACTCGTTCTCTCTTGTTTCTTTTTGTTTCATCAGTATTAAACCTTTGTTAAGCAGTAGATCTAATCTGTTAGGGCTGCTCGAGTTTCATAAGAGAGTAGACAAGGTTTTAAGACTTTTCCTTTTTGCTTGCGGAAACCCTAGAGAGATAAACCCTAGCCGCATAAGTTCTTTGCTCTCTAAACCTCTTTGTTTCATCTGCTAATCAACTTAATCACCTTGAACACGAGTAGATTTAGGTTGTTTAGGCTGCTAGTACACCTTAGAGAAGTTTAGACAAGAATTGAAGAGTTTCCTTTTTGCTTGAAATCGGCAACCCTAGTTCCATTTTTTTAGCCGATTATCCTTTTTGCTTCTTGTCTTGCAAAACAAGCTTAATTCTTGTTGATATTTTTCCTTTTTACTTGTCTTGTCTGCCTAGAATCTTTTTACTGGTTGTCTCGTTTTTCCTTTGTGCAGGAAGCAATAGGGACCGAGTCTGAGGAGGAAGCAACTTTGGTACCATGGCAAGAGATCAGAAAGGAGTCCTCACTAACAATGAAACACTGTTACTTAAGGCTATGAATGCTCAACTGAAACAGAAGATGAAGGCTAGCCTTGATGAATTTCGACAAGATTTCTTGCAGCAAACTGATGATCCTAAGCCGAAATATAAAAGGAGGATGCACAATCAAAGTCTTGAGCCTAAACCACCAGTTTCTGTTAAAAACCACTCAAGCAAACATAAGTGGTATCAAGAGGGATATGCAGGTCGTGGAGAACCACACTTCAAGCAACCAGCCAACACATGGGGCAGACATCACCAATCTTCTCTCACTCCTAAATCAATTGATCTTTGTTCTGATTATAAACCACTTACTGATATTCGACTCTATGCTTTTTCAGGAAAAGGTGACTATCTAGAGTGGGAAAGAACTATGGATAAATGGCTGCGTTACAACAGAATCTTGAAGGAAGAAAGATTAGCTTTTGTAATTTCTCAACTCAAAGGAAATGCTTATAAGTGGTGGTTGCAAGAGGAAGATGTTCGCAGGTTCTACAAGGAAACAACTATCACCACTTGGGAGAGTTTGAAGTTGTTACTAAGGGACAAGTATGCATCCAAAGACCACACTACCCTGAAGTCTCCTATGAAGGAAGTCACATCTAGCAAGGCAGTAACCTGTTACAGCAAAGATAAAACAGAAAAACATTCCTGGTTCAGTGAGGAAGATGAAAAGAAGTTATTACAAGTAATGGTGGATGTGGAGAAGCAATTCAAGAGGACCAACTCTGGACGTTCATCACAGCACCAAGAACCAGAATCAGCTGCACCTATTCAAGAAGATCAAGCTAAAGTATCATCACCTGACATTCAGAAAGAAGAGCAACCAGTTCAGGACGTCACTGTTCCTTTCATACAGAATGTAATAGAAGAGGAGGCACCCAAGGAACCACAAGCAGATCATGGAATGATACAACTAATTGTCTTTGATCCATGTGATTTCCAAAAGACCTTCTTAGGTGGTTTTCTGTTCACTTCTTTTGTTTGGAACAAGAGCAGAGAAGTGGAGCTTTCAAGACACGAATTTGGCTGGAAGCATGTTGTATTTGAGCCTGGAGGAGAGTTGAGGAGTCACAGGAACAAGACCACACTGATTGAGAAGAAATCAGCAGCAGAAACCTTTGATTTTGGTGATCTTATATCCTCTGGAGAAAAGTTTTTGTACAGCTCAAATGGAAACGCGTTTCACTATGAAACCAAATGGAGAATGAATTCAAGTCAGTCATGGATCCAACAAACCAGACCACGCAGGAAATGGCCACCTGAGCATCAAGATATTACTAGTTTTGCAAAACATGTCGGTTTGGATCTTTCTCAAGAGAAACTTATATCTGATTGTGCTGGAAGGTTACAGAACTACTACTGGAGACCTGGAGCATATGTACACAATACTATCATCCTTGGAGAGTGCTCTGTTCGTTCTAGAACCAGCTGGGGTCATAAGGAGTTGGAAGTTGATGAAAAAGACTTGTTTCTCAACCATGTCAAACTATGGAAGCCACCAGACATGCATCAGCTTCAACACCATTGCAGAGATTATCAAACCATGATTGGAAATGGAGAATTCACTAGAGAAAATGGTGAAGTGATCACTGGATCAGGAGAAGAACTCATGTTTTCTTCTCAACTTAGTCTACAGCAATGTCCAAAGAAACCAATCCGAGGTAACTATCTAAATTCAAAGAAGAACATGAAACCTGATTTGCTTGCTGTTGTTACAGAACAAAATGTTTTGAGATGTACACTCTTGGGAAAGAAGGATATAAGCTATGAATCAACCTATCCCACCTTCTTAGTCATTCCTACATCTACAAGAAACCAGTTTGAGGCTAAAACGAAGTTAGATTTGCAAGTTACTGATTCTACAACTCAGGTACACCTACATTTGCTTTATTCTGAATTATCTGAGTTTAGAACATCCCAATCCTATATATGGCGACCAGGTGACAATGCTAAGGTAAGTGATCATATTTTCAAGAGTTCTTTTATTGATTACACAGATATAATACTCTTGTTTTTGTCAAAAGAGCCAAGTATAGATTTCAGGAAAGCTTTGAAGGGTATAAGGAGAAGCTACAAGCGTGAGGAAGATATGAGGTTCAAACCACCATATTAGGACCAGGATAAGCACCAAGGCGTCACTTGCTTCATCATCATCAAAGAAGCACCTTCAGATGCAACATACAAGCCAAAACCGAGCAGAAAAGGATTTGGACTATTGCTCTTACTCTATAATAAAATTTTACGTGCTAACTTATTGTGTGTGAAAGAGTATGATGCAGGTTTGAGTAATGAATCAGGAATCAAACGGATCAGTCCCTTCTACATACCTGAACCAGTCAGCAGCAATGCCTATCAAAGAGGCTGGCAAGGTAAGTGTAATCTGATTTAAACTTTGATGTTACTGATTTGGTTCCCTCTATTGCAGGTAA
Organism: Moricandia arvensis; assembly: GCA_905132765.1. Classification (NCBI taxonomy): domain Eukaryota; kingdom Viridiplantae; phylum Streptophyta; class Magnoliopsida; order Brassicales; family Brassicaceae; genus Moricandia; species Moricandia arvensis. The sequence continues at coordinate 37,811 of CAJHQP010002139.1, forward strand.
AACAGATTTGAGGACAAATCTTTTTGAAGAGGGAGGGGATGATGTGATCATGGACAGCACCAAGGAATATGATATGATCATGGACAAGATTACTAAAGAGGGCAAAGAGATCTTAGACGAGCCCCATGATGCCACGATGCACCAGCAGCCTGGTGATGATGCTCTAGCCATTCCTGAAGGTCCCATGACTCGTTCCAGAGTCAAGAAACTTAAAGAGACTGTTGTAGGATTACTCACTTCACATCCTCAACAAGAAGAAAGTCTTGGACAAGGTTTGATCCGAGATGTCTTGATCACCATTCAAGCCATCTCTACATCAAGCTGAGTTAGTGTCTAGGCAAGACATTTGGTGCGTGCTCTTTTCCTTGCTTTTGGTTTTGTCCCACGAGGTTTTCCGGAGGAAGGTTTTTAACGAGGCCACAACTTGTCTTACACATCACTTAGGCTCTATCTCGGCCCAAGACTAGCAGAAGTATTACATTTTAAGCTTATGTTTATTTTAAACTATAGTTTTTCCTTTTTACTATTTTCGAAACCCTAGAGAGCCTGTTCTCTGGTTTCCTTTTATTTAAAGGGGTCTCCTAACCCTATTGTACTCAAGCAATCAATAAACTTCGAGTTCTTTTCTCTCTTGACGGCTCTCTCTCTCTAGAAAGTGAGTTGAAGGTTTCTGGTGTGTAATATCCAGAGTTAAGGGCTTCTTATTTGGTGTGTCATATCCAGATCAGTCGCCTAGGAGTATCAAGAGATCATCCATCCCTCTTGTGTCACCATTCAATCCACAAACCTTGAAGAACTTGAGTCTCTGATTCGTTCTTGCAAGGATTTATCCTCCCAATCAACCAAAGAGCATCCTAGGGGCGCATCAGCGTGTGTATTGATTAAGGGAGTAAGGGGGAAAACCCATCTCCACTTCATAAATAAAGCTTGTAGTTTCTTGGATCGAATCCCTCTTAATCTACCCCTTTCTTAGTTTCTTTAATATCTCTAATTCTCTCTCAATCTCTGATTCTGATTCAAGTAAACACAAGTAAACAAGAACCCTCTCTCTTCATCTTTTCAAGTTCATCCTTGCCTTAAAGGCTTGTTCATCACACACAAACCCAGATCCTTATACTCTGGTGAAAATCCAACATGGTATCAGAGCCAGGTTCATCAGAACTTGGTGTCTAGCTTCCGCAAAGATCAAGGCTTTCTCTCATGCCATTAAAACCCAGAAAGAAGCTTCCTTTCCATCCGGTTCAACCTCTACAAGAAGCTGTTCATACGAAAAGCCCAGAAGCTGTTCTTGAAGTCTTATGCTTTCCCATACCATCCAGAAGAAATGAGAGCCTAAGATCCAGGAGTTATGGGGTGGATTAGCTACCCTCTTCGTCAAATCAAGTCTAGGCGAGTTCTTATTCAAAGACCAGGAAGAAAGGTGAAAGCTTTCACCTTGTTACTGGTGGGGGCGACCAAAGTATGAAGAAAGGTGGGAACTTTGGACATGGAGAGTCCAAGGGAAGGTCCGTGGAAGAAGGAGGTGTTGGGTCGCAACCAAGAGCTCCTGATCTGGCCATGAATCAAAGGTGGTCAAAGAACTAGCACTAGTTCCTTGTTTGTAAGAACCTACTGTCCCTTGATATAAATATTGATCCTTTATGAAATGAATGTGTAGTGTGATGTGTTTTAGACCTGAGGATGTGTTAAGATTGCTAGATATGAATGTTTAGAATATATCCCAGATGATTAGATGACTCGTTTTGAATGGTTGAGTGTTTAAAGGGCTCACTCCAGTTCTAAATGATGCTTGGCATGCTATTAGATATAGTATGTTCTGAATCTGCTTGCATACATGAATAGAAACTGACTAAAATAAAGCACTTGGGTCTAGTGTTTGGAAATGGCATTGATGCTTCGTCTCTGTTCTTAATGAATGTCTTGCTGGGATGATAGATAGTTGTATCTAATCCAGATTGCATTCATAAAGTAAATAGGTTAAGGCTATTGCATACTCTTGTCATTGGGGTTGCCTTAAGATTGAGACACCTAGACTAATGGCTAAGGGTCGTTTCAGGGAATGGTTGCCTAAGTGCTTAGTGATAGCATTTAGAGAGTGGTAACCTTGCATTAGATGGATCTCAATGATAATGAGATGCTGTCTAAGTGCAAAGCTTGTGACATTGGAGATCAAACTTGATGATTAGTCAAGGTTTGATCCCAATGCAAAGGTGTCTTATCTTGTTTGGAGTTTGAGTATTGTTTCAGGTTCAGAAGGAGTGTGCTTTGTTCAGTACCTATCTAAGACACTAGGAAGACTTGGTCAATTGTGTGGAGCAATGGGAAGGTTCTTGGTGTAGTAGTCGGTTATAAGAAGCGCAGACCATGAAGGTTGTTGAGCTCCTGGTTCAAGGCACACAAGAAGAAGAAGGTCACCACCAAAGTCATGAGGAAGGACGGTGATCCATGGGTACTTGAAGCTGAAGACATGGATGTGGACCAGTGATTTAAGCGCAGCTGTTGGATGCTCATTCAGGTTCACTTTCAAGCTTGAACCTAGACTCAATTCAATGGACTTGAGTGAGCTACCTGGTGATCTAAGTTCAAGACATGTTTCCTCCTTACCGTTACAAGAGAATGAAGATGAAGCTATTCGTGTTTAGGCAGTGGCGTGTCTAGACAAGAGGCTGGTCAGAGCATTCTTGGCTGTGTCATGAAGAAGGTTACTCTAGTAATGCGGCTTCATGGTTTTAGGTGGTTGTACAGAGCTGATGAAGACACTAGCATTCCATGAAGATAGCAGAATCAGAAGTGAGGGTGTAATGGTTTGAAGTCCAAGATCATGAAGCACTCCTTCCAAGCTTGACTTGTTCCACATGGTCAAGCTTGAGGGGGAGTATTGAGAAGCTTTAATGATCTGTGAAGATGGAGTCCTTGGTGGTTATTCAAGAAGAAGAACCAACCAAGGCTGAGTACGAAGATGGAGTTGTATCTGGTAATCCGAGCACTTAATGCAACAAGAAGTTGGAGAAAGGGGGAGAGACCAAGATCAGTGTGGAGTGAGCTAGATGAGCTCAAGAAGTTTTAGTGGTGTGCAATGAGAGTCGGTCCAGACTTGCACCACAATTAGGGCCATGATCCAGGGTTCTTTGTGTCCACCACACTGGTTGAGACACAAAGAACTCAATGGCCAATCCCTAGGCCTCGAGGGTGCTTACTCTTTTCCTTATGAGGGTTTTATCCCTAAGGAGGGTTTTCTCTCATAAGGTTTTTAATAAGGAGGGACTTCAGGGTTCCAAGCTTGACTCATCATCTATAGAGTCAAGCTTGAGGGGGAGTATTAACCTGAAGTGATGAAATGTCACTATGGTTATGTGCAGAGTTCGGGTTAAACTCCTAAGAAGGTCTGGAAAGACTTAAGGAGCATCCTGAAGCTTATGCAATGCTGGAACAAGGTCTAAGAAGAGTTTATAAAGAAGGGAGAAGGCATTGGAGAAGTTTGGGAGAGTTTGGGAGCATTTGGGACAGATGTGCAAAGTTAGGGTGACATGTACGGACGGCCGTACGGACTGTACGGACCGTACGGACATGGGTGACCCAAAACAGTTTATGGTTCGACCTAAGAAGGGAAATGGACAATTTGAAAAAATAGGGTTGATTTGTACGGATGTGTATGGACGGGTGGTCCGTCCATCGACCAGGCCGTACAAGAACCTTCCCGGAATCAACCAAGAAGAAGTGGATAAGGTCTAAGGATATTATGGCGAGTTGGTCTTATCTTGGGGAGATGCCAAAGGCATATTCCTTCAAGGAAGAGCCAAGGAAGCTGCTGGGAAGTTACCTTTACAGCCTGTCCACGCCCTGGCTCAATCTCAGCCATATACTCTCCACTGTGCACACACTCAGTCCACAAAGACAGCCTGTCCAAAAGCGTGTGAGCTTTGTAGGCCAAGTATTTTGAATTTAGGCTCCTTCCCTTGTTGACTTCACATGATTATCCTATTTAGGTTTAGACTTGTATCCAGCACCCATTTATCTATTTAAAGACCCTTAGGGACGTGTGTATTGATTAAGGGAGTAAGGGGGAAAACCCCTCTCCACTTCATAAATAAAGCTTGTAGTTTCTTGGATTGAATCCCTCTTAATCTACCCCTTTCTTAGTCTCTTTAATCTCTCTAGGTCTCTCTTAGTCTCTGATTCTGATTCAATTAAAAACAAGTAAACCAGAACCCTCTCTCTTCATTATTTCGAGTTCATCCTTGCCTTAAAGGCTTGTTCATCACACACAAACCCAGATCCTTATACTCTGGTGAAAATCCAACACTGCCCAGTCAGCACCATAATATCCTACAATTTTGTGCTTCCATTGCACCCCATCCATACACCTTGACCAGGAGCCTCCCTTCAGTATCTCATGATCCTCTCAACCATGTTCCAATGGTGTAATTTAGGCGCCTGCATATGATGACTGACTTGGTTCACAGCAAAGCAAATATCTGGTCTAGTGATGGTCAGATAGATTAGATTCCCAACCATCCTTCTATACTTCTTGACATCATCAACTGGGGTGTTTTTAAACTCCTCCTCTCGCAGCACTTTGTAGCCATCTTCAAGAGGAGTTTTGGCTGGTCTTCCTCCAAGGTTTCCTGCCTCAGTTAAAAGATCAAGTGTGTACTTCCTTTGAGATAAGAAGAGCCCCTCTTTAGAGCGGCATACTTCAATCCCAAGGAAGTACTTGACTTCACCTAAATCCTTAATGTCAAATACAGATTTGAGGTATACCTTTGTTTCTTGGATGCCCTCTTTGTCACTGCCTGTGATGATTATATCATCCACATAAATCAAGATTACCACAATGCCTCTTGGACCAGGAAGAATGAATAGGGTGTGATCAGCTTCTGATTTCCTAAAGCCTCTTCCATTTAATGTAGTACTCAGCTTGTGATACCAAGCTCTTGGTGATTGCTTCAGTCCATAGATTGCCTTCTTGAGTCTTAGAACATTTCAAGGCTTGACCAAGTGCTATACACCAGGAGGACGGTGCATGTAGACCTCATCTTCTAGCTTTCCTAAAAGGAAGGCATTCTTGACATCCATCTGCCATAATTCCCATTCCAAATTTGTTGCAAGTGATAGAATGATCCGGATTGTATGTAGCTTGGCTACTGGTGCAAATGTATCAACATAATCCTCTCCATATGTCTGAGTGAAGCCTCTTGCAACCAGTCTTGTTTTGTGCCTCTCCACCTTGCCATTTGGTAGAAACTTGATAGTGAACACCCACTTTCTTGACACAGCTTTCTTTCCCTTTGGGAGTTCACTTTCATACCAAGTATCATTGATGATCATGGCATTTATCTCATCTCCAACTGAGTTTCTCCACTCCTCAAGATCCATTGCTTCTGCATATAATCTTTGTACATACGCTTCATCTAAACCAACAATAAAAGCTTGATGCTCAGATGGCAATTGAGCAAAGGAGCATACTGCTGAAGTGGGATGAGCTACTGCGTAACTGTTGAAGTAGACTCTTGTGTTCACCCAGTTAGAAGGATCTTTTCTTATCCTTGTACTTCTTCTCAAAGGTTGAACCTCCTGAAATTGTTCCTCTTGCTGCTTTTCTCCCTCATGAACTTGAGAAGTCTCCTGATCTTGTGCACTCTCCTGATCATGAGCATCTGAACCTTGCTGCTGTTCTGGTTCTTGTTCATTGCCCCCTTCAGGATCAGGATGTGTGTCTTCATCAGCCTCTGGTTCAGTCTCTTGAGTAGGAGCAGCTTCTCTGGCCTCCTTTTCCTTTGATAAACTGATTCCAAGATTTTCCAAAATTATCCTCAGGTTATTGGCTTAACTGAAGCTTGAGACAACTCTTTGAGCTCATCCCAATTCTTCTCAGAATAGAACCCTTTTCCTTCAATAAATTTCACATCTCTGGATACAAGTACTCTTCTTGTTTCTGGATTGTAGCACTTGTATCCTTTTTGTGTAGAGGAGTATCCAATGAACATACACTTCATTGTCTTTGCTTCTAGTTTTTTCCTTTGCTCTCCTGGTATCAACACAAAGCAGACACATCCAAACACTCTGAGGTGATGAAGGATGGTCTGGTTTTGTTTAACACTTCATAAGGAGAGATGTCCGTCAACACCTTGGTAGGAATCCGGTTGATCAGATAGCATGCTGTCACCACAACATCACTCCAAAATCTCTTAGGGACATTTGCATGGAACATCATTGATCTAGCCACCTCCATCAGATGCCTATTCTTTCTTTCAGCCACTCCATTTTGCTGACGAGTATAAGGACAACTTGTTTGGTGAACTATGCCATGTTTTGCCAGATGATTCTTGAAAGCATGGCTTGTATACTCTCCTCCATTGTCTGACCTCAGTACCTTCACATTAGCTTTAAAATGGTTAGTGACATAGGACTAAAAGTTCATAAAAGCATCTAACACACGATCCTTAGAAGGCAGCAAGGTTAACCAAGTATACTTTGATTTCTCTTCTATAAAAGTAACAAAATACTTGTGGTTATCCCTAGACATGCAAGGAAAGGTCCAAACATCAGAGTGAACTAAGTCAAAGCATTTCTCATAAATGGTTTATGAAGTTGGAAACACAGATTTGCAATGCTTTCCTAAGATGCATGCTTCACCTTCTAAGTGGTTAAACGACATATCAGGCATTATAATCTATAATGCACGAGTGTGAGGGTGGCCTAATCTAGCATGCCAAGTAGTGCTATCACACACATATTAGTTACTAATCATGCATAAATGAGAAGGAGTAGAGAGTTTAGAAGGCTTAGTCTTTTGGATATGGTATAAACCACCCTGATGTAAGACTCGGATGAGTCTCTGGAAGGGTGGTTATGATGGATCCTCAAGCTGGCTTTCACGCACTCTCTTGAGAACAAAGAATGGTCGATTGATGGACACTTAACCGGATGGAGAGTCAAGTGGGGATGGGATCTAACAAGCTGGCTTGCACGCTCTCTTTTGTTGGATCAGTTAATGGTGAAGTAGATAGAACGGAGAACACCACAAGGATGATGAAGGATCCTTGATACAGTTCAAGACTCTGCTCACTTGAATCTCACAAGAAAGGAGAAGTCGGCTGCGGCTTGCTTAGGGGAAAACTAACTCGTATATTGATCTAGGTAAAATGCTGTGTGTTACAATGGCTGGGTGTGGGACTTTATTAATAATCCTTCAGCCTTGACCTAATGGTCGACTCAAGAAAAGGAAAAAGACTCAAAACGACATGACGTAAGGTTCAAAAAAAATAGAAAACTAACATTGCCCAGTTTAAGACCAAAAAGGAAAGTTGCAAAAATAAAAGAAAATATGGCCTAAGCTAAGTCTTGGCCTCGAACCCTGGTTGTTTGTGGGATGGGCGAGTTCTAGGAACCACTAGACTGACCCATCTTACCTGCACAAAGTGAAAATAAAGTAAGGACTTCCCTTGGTTCAGTGTTGGTATGTAGTTGATCTTGAGGGCGTCTGAACCATCCTTGATAGGACTCTTGACTGGGTCTTCTACTTCTGGGTCTTTAATACATGAGTCTTTAAGGCCTTCTTCATCAGAAATGGAGTCTTCTTCCACATCCATTCCTGCCACATAACCATCCTTGCCAGTTTCAGCCAAATAACCTTCCTTACCTGGTGTGATATTGAGTTGCGCAAAGGCATTGCTCAAGTCATCACTTGGCTCATTGATATGCTCTACTTTGGTGAGTTGAGCTATTGGCATGTTTAGTGATTCATCCATGTTTTCTAGGATAGCTTGAATAGCAAGTACGAATCCATCTTTAAGCCTCCTAGCCTTGGAACGGATCATGGGGCCTTCTGTGACCTTAGGAATGGTGATGGGAGCTTGGTTCTGGTCCATGACCTCATAATTCCCTCCCCCTTCAGAAGGTTTTGACCTCAAAACTGGTTCATCTGCAAGATAAGGATACAAGTCAGCAACATTGAATGTATGGGAAATGTTGAACTCACCTGGAAGTTCTAGGTGGTAGGCATTGTCATTGATCTTTTCCAACACTTTGAATGGACCATCTCCTCTAGGTGCTAGTTTAGAACTTCTTTTCTGTGGGAACCTCCCGATCCTCATGTGGAGCCAGACCCATTCTCCTGGTTCAAAGGTCATCTCCTGGTTCAAAGGTCATCTCCTTGCGTTTCTTGTCAGCTCTCCTCTTCTAGTCCTCAATTTTCTTGATGATGTTCTCCCGGACCTTCTGTGTAACTTCCTCACAGCTTCCCCTTTCTTTAGGCCATCCTGATTAACTTGCTCAACTTGTGGAATTGGCTTAATATCCAAAGGGGTTAGTGGATTAAAACCATAAACGACTTCAAAAGGGGACATCTTAGTAGAAGAATGAGTAGCATGGTTATAAGCAAACTCAATCAAGGGTATGCAGTCTAACCAAGTGTTCAAGTTTTTAACAAGTGTTACTCTAAGTAAGGTAGAGAGGGTTCGGTTTACCACTTCTGTTTGCCCATTTGTTTGAGGATGACAGGTCGTGGAGAAGAGTATTTTGGTGCCAAGCTTCTTCCACAGGGTCCTCTAGAAATGGCTCAGGAATTTAGTGTCTCGGTAAGACACAATAGTGCTTGGTAACCCATGTAAACGCACCACTTCCTTAAAGAATAGGTCTACGGTTTGAGTGGCATCATTGGTCTTGTCACATGGGATGAAGTGGGCCATCTTAGAGAATCGGTCCACAACCACAAAGATTGAATCCTTGTGCTGAATCTTGGGTAAGCCTAAGACAAAATCCATTGAAACATCCTCCCAATGAGCATTAGGAATTGGTAAAGGTAAATATAGACCATGTGGGTGTGACCTGGACTTGGCCTTGTGGCAAGGTATACATCTAGCACAATGCCTCTCCAAATCTCTCTTTAGGTGTGGCCAGAAGAAATGGTCAGTTACAATAGCCAATGTATTGTCTACACCAAAGTGTCCCATAAGACCCCCACCGTGTGCTTCTTGAAGGATGAGGTCCCTCATTGAGCACTGAGGTATGCAAAGCCTCTTGTATCTGAACAGAAACCCCTCGTGCAAATGATAGGCTTGGAAAGCTCCCTTTCCACGTGACTGGAAAGCCTCCTTCAACTCCGGGTCCTCTTGATATAACTCCTTAATGTTCTCAAACCCCAATACCTTTGCATCCATGGTGGTGATCAATGTGTGTCTCCTGGATAGGGCATCAGCAACCACATTCTCCTTTCCCTTCTTGTAATTGATGACATAGTGGAAGGTCTCAATAAATTCCAGCCACTTAGCATGTCTTCTCTTGAGTGATGTCTGACCTCTCAGGTTCTTGAGAGTTTCATGGTCGGTATGGATGATGAATTCCTTGGATAGCAAGTAATGTTGCCAGGTCTCTAGAGCCCTCACCAAGGCATACAACTCCTTATCATGAGTATGGTAGTTGAGGGTTGCACCACTTAGTTTTTCACTTAAAAAGGCCACTGGTTTCTTCCTTTGGTGTAGTATAGCCCATATGCCTACTTCGGATGCATCACACTCGACCTCAAACATCTCATCAAAGTCAGGAAGGGCTAAAACTGGTGCCTGGGTCAGCTTGGTCTTCAATGTGTTGAATGCAACGTCTTGAGCGTTTCCCCATGAGAAAGGAACATTTTTCTTGATAACAGCAGTTAAGGGAGTAGCAATGGTGCTGAAATCCCTAACAAATTGCCTATAGAAGCTGGCTAACCCGTGGAAACTCCTAACATGACCAATGGTGGTTGGTGTAGGCCATTTTTGAATGGCTTTGATCTTCTCTCCATCAACTTGTAGGCCCTGTTTGCTTACTACAAAACCTAAGAAGACAAGTTCGTCAGTACAAAAGGTGCACTTCTGTAGGTTGGCATATTGACCTTCCTTCCGAGTGTACGTAACACAAGTTCTAAATGTTTAAGGTGTTCATCTAATATCTTGCTATGGATGAGTATGTCATCAAAATAGACAACAACAAATTTACTTATAAAGGCCCTAAGAACCTGGTTCATGAGGTGCATGAATGTGCTTGGTGCATTGGTTAAGCCAAAGGGCATGACTAACCACTCATATAGACCTTGCTTTGTCTTGAAAGCTGTCTTCCACTCATCTCCTTCACGCATTCTCACCTGGTGGTATCCACTCCTCAGATCAACCTTGGATAATATGGTGGCTCCACTAAGTTCATCAAACATGTCGTCTAGACGCGGGATGGGGTGTCTGTACTTGATGGTGATGTTGATGATGGCCCTACAATCCACACACATCCTCCATGACCCATCCTTCTTGGGAACTAAAAGGACTGGCACGGCACAAGGACTTAGGCTCTCCCAGATGTATCCTTTGGCCATGAGATCTTGCACTTGCTTTTCCAGCTCCTTTGTCTCCTCTAGGTTCATCCTATAGGCAGGTTTATTTGGCAAAGCATAACCTGGAACAAGGTCTATCTGGTGCTCTATCCCTCTGATAGGGGGCAACCCGGCTGGTATCTCATCAGGAAACACATCTTAAAATTTGTCTAGCACGGCTTGGGCTTGTTGGGGAAGTTGGAGTTCCTGGTTACCTATACTTAAATACTCTTTTAAAATCATTAGCAGCACTGTGCCCTTGGCACTTAGAGTCTTGATAATAGAACCATGAGAAATCATAAGGTTAGTTTTACTTACCTGATCCTCCTTGTTCATCTTGGCTTGGAGCTTTGGTACGGCCTGGATAGACTTGTTCTCCATGGATCACTTGAAGGGATTTATAGAGGGTTGATCTAGAGGCTACTAGCACTCGGATCTGGTTATGAACTTCTCTCCTTGGCGATGGGGATGCCTCAGAGATGTGTTGCTACTCAATGACACAGGATTACCCTGTTATGTTGTTGATGGATCATAAGGAATTCCTTACTTTAGATGAAGATCAATGTTCCTTTAGCTGAACAGAGAAAGCAGTAGAACTAGGCAAGCAAAGTGCTGAAAGTTTTCGAATTTATTGAATGATTTGCAAGCTCCATGCGGTGCTTGTTAAATAGAAAACAAAGTCTAACCCTAAACCTAAACCAAGTTGGTTTAGTCTAAACCTATTCCAAATTGGTTTATTAACCCTAAACCCAATTGCAATTGGTTTACTTTGAATCGAAAATCCTAAATCTAATTGTCTTTGGTTTACTGGTTCAAATTAAGTACAAATTGAAATCACATTAAACCAAAATGCTGGTATATCTTCAGTCTTGATTGATTCCTCCTCTTGTCTCACGTTCTCAAACAGAACTAGTAGAGCTTGTCTCTGAGCTTTGGTCTTTGATCTTGTAATCGGTCCAGTTGAGAATATCAAATCATCCTGAGCTGCATTCTGGTCCATCTCCTCTTCTCCACTCATCCAGTCGGCTACATAAGGATCTATTTGCTCCAGATCGTCCATCAGCTTCTGTATCTCTCCCAGGTAAGGCTCCTCCCCTGGTTCTTTGGTTTCTTGGCAGTTGGTTTGGCTTGAGGTTGCATTTGATTCAATGGTGGTCGCACCATCCCCTCCTCCTTTAAAAGGATTTGATCTCAAATCTGATTCATCTGCAACAAAAGGGATCAAGTCAGAAACATTGAATGTTGAACTAATGGTGTACGTACCTTGGACATCAATCTGGTAAGCATTGTTGTTGATCCTCTTGAGTACTTTGAATAGACCGTCTGTCCTTGGCATCAGATTGGACTTCCTCTCATTAGGAAACCTTTCCTTCCTGAGGTGGATCCACACGAGATCACCTGGTTCTAGCACCAATTCTCTCATGCCTTTGTTCTTCTTTCTTTCATAAACTTTGGTGCGGTCCTCTATGTTCCTCTTTGTTCTTCTTCTGTCCATCAAAGTTAGTTTGTTCTTTCAAAGGTAAAGAAAACCAGTCTAATGGGACAATGGGTTGAATCCATAGACAGCTTGAAAAGGAGTGAGCTTAGTGGCTGAATGCATTGACCTATTATATGCAAACTCTACATGCGGGAAACAATCTTCCCAAGTCCTAATGTTCTTTTTGATGATAGTATGCAAGAGAGTAGACAAGGTCCTATTGACAGTCTCAGTTTGCCCATCAATTTGTGGATGACAAGTGGTTGAAAATAGCAATCTACTTCCTAATTTTCCTCACAAGGTTTTCCAGAAATAGCTAAGGAACTTGGAGTCCCTATCAGAAACTTAGGCCCTGGGCATTCCATGCAATCTAACAACTTCGTTTAAGAATAGATCAACCACTAAGGATGCATCATCAGTCTTATGGCAAGGTATGAAATGTGCCATCTTAGAAAACCTATCAACCACCACAAAGATGCTATCTCTACCCTTTCTACTTCTAGGCAATCCCAAAACAAAGTCCATAGAGATATCAACCCAAGGTTCAGTAGGAATAGGTAGTGGATTATACAAACTTGTTGGTTGCACCTTGGACTTGGCCTGCTTGCACACGACACACCTTGAGCACACCTTCTCCACTTCTTTCTTCATGTTAGGCCAGTAGAAGTGTTCCTGCAAGGTAGACAGTGTCTTGGCTACGTCAAAGTGTCCCATCAACCCTCCTCCATGAGCTTCCCTAACATATAGTTCCCTCAAAGAACCACAAGGTACACACAAGCGGTTATCATAGAAAAGAAAACCTTTCACTTGATAAAATTTTCCACTAGCATGTTTCTCAGTGTTTCTAAAAGCTTCTTGAAACTCTGGATCATCAGCATAACAAGACTTAAGATGTTCAAATCCCAAAAGCTTTATAATAGAACATACCTTCTTGAGAGTGCATCAGGTACTACATTCTCCTTACCTTGCTTGTACTGGATGACATAAGGAAATGTCTCAATGAACTCAACCCACCTAGCGTGCCTCTTGTTCAGTTTCTGCTGCCCTTTGAAATGCTTAAGAGATTCATGATCTGTATGGATCACAAACTCTTTAGGCCAAAGGTAGTGCTGCCACGTCTGAAGGGCTATCACCAAGGCATTCAGCTCCTTGTCATAGGTTGGGTAGTTCAATGTGGCGCCTCCAAGCTTCTCACTGAAGTAAGCTATAGGCCTCCTTTCTTGCATCAGCACGGCTCTAATTCCCACTCCAGATGCATCACATTCTATCTCAAAAGTTTTAAGAAAGTCAGGGAGTACAAGTAAAGGAGCACTAGTTAACTTCCCTTTCAGCAACTGGAATGCTTCTTCCTGAGCTTGTCCCCCAGCGAATCCCACACTCTTCTTGATGACTTCAATGACTGGGGCAGCAATGGTACTGAAGTCTTTCACAAACCTCCTCTAGAAGCCAGCAAGTCCATGAAAACTTCTGACTTCTCTAATGGTTTTAGGAGTCGGCCACTCCTTGATAGCCTTCACCTTCTCCTCATCAACATGTATGCCCTGTGATGTAACAACAAAACCTAGAAAGACAAGGTTATCTGTTCCAAAGGAGCACTTCTTGTAGTTAGCATACAGATTCTCTTTCCTAAGCACATCTAGGACCTGTCTCAAGTGCTCAACATGCTCTTTCATGGTCTTACTGTAAATCAGAATATCATCAAAGTATACAACCACAAATCGTCCTATAAGAGCTCTCAAGACATGGTTCATCAGCCTCATGAAAGTGCTAGGTGCATTAGTAAGACCAAATGGCATGACAAGCCACTCATACAATCCTAACTTAGTCTTAAAAGCAGTTTTCCACTCATCTCCTTCTTTCATTCTAATCTGGTTGTAACCACTCTTTAAATCAACCTTAGAAAAGACACATGAACCATGTAACTCATCTAACATATCATCTAAGCGAGGGATTGGATGTCTATACTTAACTGTGATGTTGTTGATGGCTCGGCAATCCACACACATGCACCAGCTTCCATCCTTCTTGGGTACCAATAGAATAGGTATAGCACAAGGACTCATGCTCTCTTTGATGTGGCCTTTCTCCAAGAGATCATTAACTTGTTTCTAGAGCTCCTTGGTCTCAACAGGATTGGTCTTGTATGCTGAACGGTTCTGGAGTGAGGCTCCAGGTACAAAGTCAATTTGATGCTCAATGCCCCTGATGGGTGGCAAACCAATTGGATTATCTTCTGGAAAGACATCCCTATACTCCTGCAAAAGACTCTCAATCTCTTTTGGAATAATTGGTTCATGGTTAGCCACGGTGGTTAGTAACTCTTTAAACAGAACAAGGATCATGGGTTGTTGAGTGTTCAACGCCTCCTTGATCTCTTTAAAAGAAGCAAAAAGGTTATGAGTACTTACCTTGGCCGTGTCCTCCTTGAGTGAAGCTGCAACCGTGGCCTTAGGTTCTTCTCGTCTCAGCTTAAGTTGCACCTGATCTTGATGAACTTCTTGTGGAGTCAATGGCACCAGAGTGATGTGTTTTTCCTTGTGAACAAAGGAATGCCTATTCGTGTAGCCATCATGGACTGCCCTCTTGTCATATTGCCATGGGCGGCCCAGCAAGATGTGACTAGCCTCCATAGGCAGAACATCACAAGTGATCTCATCCTGGTATCTCCCAATGGTCAAGGGCACCATCACTTGTTTAGTCACACACATTTCACCTTGTTCACTTAGCCACTAGAGTGTGTATGGCTTTGGGTGATTGCGGACAGTAAGGTTCAGCTTGTTCACCAGTGTCTCACTTGCCACGTTTGTGCAGCTTCCTCCATCAATGATCAAGCTACACACCTTGTCTAGGACTAAACACCTGGTGTGAAACAAGTTCTCTCTCTGTTAATGTTTTTCGCCTTTGGTTGAACATTGAGAGTTCTCCTGGTGACTAGTAGTTCTCCTTTGACAGGGTAGTCCACGTCCTCCTCAGATAGTTCCTCTTCATCCTCTGAAACTACGTCTCCATTCTCGAGCATGATCATGATCTTCTTGTTGGTACACTCATTAGCATAGTGTCCAAAGCCATGACATTTAAAGCACTTGACATTTCGGGACCTAGCAGGTGTTACTGGTCCTTTGCCCTTCTCATCACGTGTGGAACCTACTGCTGAGGTTCCTTCTTTTGGCTTAGCAAAGGACTTGTCATCCTTTGAGTAGGCTGGTTTTGAAGCAGACCCAAACTGAGACTTGGTGGTGCTTCTCCTTTTGTTTTGTTGCTCAATCAGAATGGCTTTGTGCAATAACTCGTCCATGTCCTCATAGTCTTGTAGCTCCAGTCTATCTTGGATATCTCTGTTGAGTCCTCCTTGGAACCTTACCATGGTTGCTTCAGCATCCTCAACCACTTCAGCCTTCATGATGAGTGTCTCCAACTCTTGGTGATAGTCCTCTACACTCTTTGCCCCTTGAGAAAGTCTTCTCAATCTCTGGTGAAGGTCTCGTCCATAGTGAGCAGGAACAAACCTCTTCTTCATCAAGGTTTTCATCTCACACCAAGAACTGATTTGGGGTTCTTCATTGCGCCTCCTTGTTGTGGCAATCTGCTCCCACCAGTTTATAGCATAACCACAGAATTCAGTGGCTGCTAACTTGACCTTCCTCTCCTCATTGTAGTGTTGGCAACTGAAGACTAACTCGATCTTCTTCTCCCATTCCAAGTAGGCGTCATGATCATTCTTGCCATGGAATGGTGGTATCCTCAACTTAAGGCTGCCAAGGTTGTCATCGTCTGTTGTGGTGCCTAGGTCGTTGTCCATCCAGTGAGTCTCCTTCACTCTCTTCTGCGGACTCAAGTTGTTGTTCTTCTTCTTCTTCCACTGCACGAGCTCCTCTCCTTGGTCTCATCCTAGCTCGTCAAGCACCTAAACCTGCAGCATGATCATTACCAGGTAAGTCAATGTTAGCTTGGTTAACTCTTTCCATTCTCCTTGTTATCTCAGCTATCATAGCTTCAAACTGCAGTTGATCAAGCCGGATTTGTGGGGGCAACAGGTTCACCCACGTCCTCTCCATCTCTCCTTTCAGCCATAGTAACCTGAAAAACAAGTTAGAAAGCAAATAACAAGCAAGTCTCTCTCTCTCATTCGGTTTTAGTTGCCAAGTCTCTGCCTTTCTCACAAGTTCAGTTAAGATTCAAAGTTATTTCACCTAAGCTCTAGAACCTTATCCCAAGTGATTTAGATAGACAGATTGAAAGAGTTTAGTTGCCAATCCGCTTTACCACCCCAGCTGGATTTCTCCTCAGCTCTTTTTTCTTTTTTCTTTTTTTTTTATTTGGCCGATCTCTTTTTGTTTTTAGATCTTAGAGCACTTTTCTTTTGATTTTTTCAGGGGTTGGCCAGATCAGCTTACAACAGATAGGAAGAGAAGAAAGTGTTTGATGGAATGATAGATCTGAGTAGACAAACACGAACCCTAACCTTCAAGTGGCTCTGATACCATTTGGTACGGCCTGGATAGGCTTGTTCTCCACGGATCACTTGAAGGGGATTGATAGAGGGTTGATCTAGAGGCTACTAGCACTCGGATCTGTTGATGAACTTCTCTCTTTGGTGATGGGGATGCCTCATAGATGTGTTGCTACTCAATGACACATGATTACCATGTATTGTCGTTGATGGATCAAAAGGAATTCTATCCTTTAGATGAAGATCAATGTTCCTTTCGCTGAACAAAGAAAGCAGTAGAACTAGGCAAGCAAAGTACCAAAAGTTTTCGAGTTTATTGAATGATTTGCAAGCTCCCTGTGGCGCTTGTTAAATAGAAAACAAAGTCTAACCCTAAACCTAAACCAAGTTGGTTTAGTCTAAACCTATTCCTAATTGGTTTACTAACCCTAAACCCAATTGCAATTAGTTTACTCTGAATCAAAAATCCTAAATCTAATTGTATTTGGTTTGCTGTTTCAAATTAAGTACAAATTGAAATCACATTAAACCAACATGCTGGTTTATCTTCAGTATTGATTGATTCCTCCTCTTGTCTCACTTGCTCAAACAGAACTAGTAGAGCTTGTCTCTGAGCTTTGGTCTTTGATCTTGTAATCGGTCCAGTTGAGAAGGTCAAATCATCCTGAGCTGCATTCTGGTCCATCTCTTCTTCTCCACTCATCCCGTCGGCTACATAAGGATCTACTTGCTCCAGCTCGTCCATCAGCTTCTGTATCTCTCCCTGGTAAGGCTCTTCCTCTGGTTCTTTGGTTTCTTGGCAGTTGGTTTTGCTTGAGGTTGCATATGATCCAATGGTGGTCACACCATCTTTCACTTCATAGGGGCTTAGAGGAGCTAAGTTGTACTTGCGGTCCTAGAATGTGAAAGAGTAGTAGTTTGTTCGGCCATTGTGGAAAGTGGCTCTATCAAATTGCCATGGCCTTCCCAATAGGATATGGTCGGCTTGCATTGGAACAACATCACATAAGACTTCATCTTGATACTTGCCAACACTAAAAGGAATGTTGACCTGCTCAGTGACCTTCAACTCGGTCTTGTTGTCTAACCATTGCAACATGTATGGTCGAGGGTGCTTGGTTGTTTCCAAACCTAACCTGTCCACCATGTACTTGCTAGCCACATTAGTACAAGATCCTCCATCTATTACCAAGTTACATAACTTAGCTTTGATGGTGCAGCGAGTGTGGAAGAGGTTCTCTCTCTGAGCCTTCTCCTTTGGGTTGATGGTCACACTCAACACTCTCCTAGTAACCAACATTTCTCCAGTGTCAAGATACTCCACTTCTTATCCTGACTCTATTTCTTCCATGTCAGCTTCATCTTGAGACTCACAGTCTCCATTGGCGGTGATGGTCATTACCCTCTGTTTTGGGCATTCCTTAGCCATATGACCTCGCCCCTGACATCTAAAACAAGTAATATCTCGAGTTCTTTGTTGGTTAGTGTTCTTTTTGTGTTAATGTCTAGGACCTTTGTTTGGCTTACAACCCTTACCTTTGAACCGAGAATCAATCTCTACAGCCTTACCTTTGTCAACTGGTTTGTTGACATTGGATGCCCATGGTGTATTTGTCTTGGCACGTCCAGCATTGGCTGTCTTGCGCTTGATCTGGTTCTCAATCTGCACGGCTAGATGCATGAGTTCATGTAATCCACTATATTGAGTCCTTTCCACCTTCTTGGAGTACGCTCTTGGAGCCCATCAATGAACTGAACCATCAAAGCTTCCTCGGATTCTTCCAACTCCAGTGAATGCATTAGCTTCTCAAACTCTTCAAAGTACTCCTCTACTGACCTATTACCCTGAGATAACTTGCAAAAAACGTTTTTGTAAGACTCTGTGGTAATAATCAAGAACATACCTCAACCCCAAAAGGTATTTCATGTCAGTCCAAGTTGTGACTGCCCCAAATTGGTTCCTTCTTCTTTCAGCTACATTCCTGTCCCACCATGCTAGAGCATTCTCAGTGAGTTGAGCTGCTGCTAAGGCCACCTTCTTGTGCTCTCCATAGCCATAACATTCAAAAATGTACGCTAGACGTTTCTCCTAGTCCAAGTACACTTCCGGATTGGACTTACCTGCAAAAGTAGGAGGAACATGTTTAATGTCTTTGTTTTGTTCTCTAGTTTGTACCTCTCTAACTCGGTGGTTCCTAAGGGGATCCTGTCTCCTAGGATTGCAGTTCTGGAGAGGATCATCATCCTCTAGACTAGGAATACTCTCATCATTCCCAACTTCACCGTCCGGTTGGGGTTTTGGTTGCGGAGCGGGCCTCTCCTTTGAGGCTGCTCCAGCCGGTTCAGCCTGGCAATGATCTGCTGGCCAAACTCTCCTATGACAGCCCTCATCTCGTCTCTCATGGCTGTCATGATCTGGTTCATGGTTGGGGGACTAACTCCATCAGCTCCAAGGTCTCCCGTTGCTCGGTTGATGCAACTAGACTTACTCAAAAACAATAAGAAAGTTAAATACCACGGTAACAAAAAGAGTTTTAAACGAAAAGGAAAACTTTTTTTGACTAAGTAAAAAGGAAAAAAAGGAAAAGAGAGCAAAGGTAATTGTCTTTAGGGTTTTCAAAAACAAAAGGAACAAAAGGAATTGGCCGCAAAGACTTTAAACAAAAAAAGGACACTCGACCAAGAGGAATATCGGGTGGTCGATAAAAGGAAAGAAACTAAATGTTTTATGGCTTTTTCGAATTTTAAAGATCTAACAACCTATTGAGCAAGGTAAACTCGAGTTCTGATGAGAAAACAAGTTATGAACTACACGAACACTTAGCAAGAACAATTAACTGTTTATAGCTTTTCTTTTCTTTCAAACGCATATCAACCCTAAGCAAACAACTAGGTTCAACTCAAATACTTTCTTATGGGGTTTTATAGGAAACTACACGACAATAAGCAATAATTGAAGCAAATATTTTTGGGTTTTCGTTTTAATAGACTAAAGGAACAAGAGAAACAAAAGATCTAAGGATAGAGGGTAAGAAAAACCAAAGGTAGGAACCTTTGGCTCTGATACCAAATGATGTAAGACTCGAATGAGTCTCTGGAAGGGTGGTGATGATGGATCCTCAAGCTGGATTTCACGCACTCTCTTGAGAACAAAGGATGGTCGATTGATGGACACTTAACTGGATGGAGAGTCAAGTGTGGATGGGATCTAACAAGCTGGCTTGCACGCTCTCTCTTGTTGGATCAGTTAATGGTGAAGTAGATGGAACGAAGAACACCACAAGGATGATGAAGGATCCTTGATACAGTTCAAGACTCTGCTCACTTGAACACACAAGAAAGGAGAAGTCGGCTGCGGCTTTCTTAGGGGAAAACTGACTCGTATATTGATCTAGGTAAAAAGTTGTGTGTTACAAAGGCTGCGTGTTGAACTTTATTAATAGTCCTTCAGCCTTGACCTAATGGTCGACTCAAGAAAAGGAAAAAGACTCAAAACGACAGGAGTTAAGGTTTAAACGAAATAGAAAACTAAGATTGCTCGGTTTAAGACCAAAAAGGAAAGTTGCAAAAATAAAAGAAAATATGGCCTAAGCTAAGTCTTGGCCTCGAACCCTGGTTGTTTGTGGGATGGGCGAGTTCTAGGAACCACTAGACTGACCCATCTTACCTGCACAAAGTGTAAATAAAGTAAAGACTTCCCTTGGTTTAGTGTTGGCCTTCTTTGTTGTGTAGTTGATCTTGAGGGCGTCTGAACCATCCTTGATAGGACTCTTGACTGGGTCTTCTACTTCTGGGTCTTTAATACTTGAGTCTTTAAGGCCTTCTTCATCAGAAATGGAGTCTTCTTCCACATCCATTCCTGCCACATAACCATGCTTGTCAGTTTCAGCCAAATAACCTTCCTTACCTGGAGTGATATTGAGTTGCGCAAAGGCATTGCTCAAGTCATCACTTGCCTCGTTGATATCCTCTACTTTGGTGAGTTGAGCTATTGGCATGTTTAGTGATTCATCCATGTTGTCTAGGATAGCTTGATTAGCAAGTATGAATCCATCTTTAAGCCTCCTAGCCTTGGAACGGGTCATGGGGCCTTCTGTGACCTTAGGAATGGTGATGGGACCTTGGTTCTGGTCCATGAACTCATCACACCCTGACTGTTTCCTTCACCAATCACATTCCCTGTCTTAAAATCCTGAAACTCAACATCATTAGGCCTAAAAACCGCCTGAAAATTCATGTCAACTGTGGCCTTTTTTACAGAGAGAAGGTTAGAAGCAAAACTTGGCATATAGAAAGCAGTGGATTCTCTGTCAAATAACTTAAGGTTCCCTATTCCTTCTAACTTCACCGTATCTCCATTGGTTATTATTACATTCCCTAAGGAAGGCCTAACGTCACTAATAAGATTCCTATCACTAATCATATGATAACTAGCTCCTGAATCTATTATGATTGGCTTAGAGATAAGGGAATGTGTACCAAACTTTCTATAGGAGATAATGGCTTTGGCTGCTTTGATCAATGGCTCTATATCACTCATCTTGATCGGACCTTCATTGATCACTGCTTTGTTCCAATATTTTCCTCCATTAGATTCACTCATGAAAGCATAATACATGGATTGTCCTTTCAAGACTTCTTGCTCATCTTCCTTTAGCTTGTTGGCATCAGGTTTGATTTTGAGATTACTGAGCTTGGTTCTTTTATGGTCTAGCTTCAGCTTTCTTCTATTGCCTCAATATACCAGCCACGTACTCTCCTTCTTCTTATGCATATCATTTCTATGATGAACCATTTTCTTCTCTTCCTTGAAAAGGTTGTGAGCTCCTTGTTCTCTTTGTACCAGAAAACACACCTCCTCTAGGTTTGGAAGCTTGGATTCTCTTAGAATATGCTTTATAAGCTGGTTGTAAGATGGATTGAGATTCAGGAGAAGACTGAAAACCTTGTCCTGTTCACATCTTTCCCTTATGACCTGATGAGGCCATCCAATCAGTATCTGAACCAGAGGCCAACCAGTTGCACCATTCAGCGAACCCAAAGACCAACCAAGACCTGTGTTCAGTCAAAACGGCATATCTGATCAACAAGGAGGAATTTTTCCATAAAACAAATTTTCATGCATACTACACTCAACAAGGAGTCAACCAAAATTTGAATCATACAAAAACCTATATGGAGGAGAAAGATATCAACTTTAGAAGACAATTCAAGACCAATGGAGAAGCGGCCTGAACCAAAACCAATCTGAGAACTCAAGATGGGCTTTTGAGCTTTCCAAAAAGCCCAGAATTAAGAGAAGTGGCCAGGGATATTAGAAGAAGTCATCATTTTTACCAAAATCGGCCAAACCGAGCAGATTATGGAAAGATTTGGCAATCTTTCGGTTTAGTCATTTCCAAGCCAATCAATTCCGACCAGAAGCAAATCTACCTAAACCAGGACATCCAGAAGACCAATATAACTATCCAGGACGTGATTCCTTCTTAAAACCGTCCAGGTTCAAGAATATTCAAGCCCCCCTTCTCAAGCCAAAATCAGCACAATATTCCCAACGGCTAGTTTTTCGATTTCTTTCTTTGTTTTTGATTTGTTTCCTTTCTCTTTGTTTTTGAACGTTAAGACCTTTGTCTCTGAGAATTATATAAGCTCCTAGACGTGCCATGTAAAGATCACCTTTCAATCTTTTAAGAAATATAATCAGTTTACTTGTTTTTATCAAAGTAGTGTCTTTGCATAGAAATCTGTCTTTAGGATTCATTGAGAGAGTCAGTGTCTTCTATAAATTCTTGTGTCTTAGGTTGTTGAGAGAGTCTTCATCCTTGGATATCACAGATTGAGAGAGTCAGTCAGCACCCACAGATTGAGAGAGTCAATGGCCATCTATCCATCACCATCACCATCATCGATCATCTACTATCTTCTATCCATCCATCATTCCATCCTTTATCTTTTTAGTTTCTGTTGTTATTTTTATCATTCATAAACTAACTGTTCTTCCTTTGTTTCATGATAGCTGGGACGTGAAGGGACAGTAGTTCATCAATCAACCATTTCCATCTCTACCGGTTCCTCCACCATCTGCATTTCATCGCCCATTTCACCATCTTTGCTTCCGGGCTTGTGTCATTTGGTATCAGAGCCGAAATTCTCCTTACCCAGATGATATAAATCCATCGTTATCCCTGTTTTCATTTCATTCCTTGTTAGTTTTCATTTTATAAAACCAAAAATCCATAAAAATTGTCATTGTTTCTAGTTTTTTTTTTCATTTCTGCATTTTTTCTGTTCTTCATAAAAGAAAATTAGAGAAGAAGGAGTTGTCTAGTTTGATCCACGAAATTTCTTAGGAATATATATCTAGGTGTTTGCATTTATTATCCATATCTCCACTTGCCATATTTGTTTTTGTTTTGCATTAGTTTCATTCCATATTTGAATTGCAATTTGAAAATTGCATAAGAAAAAAGGAAAGAAATCATTTACACCATATTATTAATTATTTGCCTTTCGTGTTTACCATCCCATTTCACATTGCTCATTCACTCATTTAGTTACCATCCATTTGTACTTTGGTTTGCATATCATTTCATTCAAAAAAAAAAACTGATATTTTTTTTAACTTGCACTATAGTTTTAGAAAAGTCTGTCCAAGCATTTTGATATTTTGCTTGCATAAGATTTAGACCACTTCCTCTAAAAGAACATAACTACTTTGTTTTTGTTTAGTCTCAGGTACCATGGATGAGGAAGATGACCCATGGTAAGCATAACAGTCCATACTGGATGAAGAAGGTAGCTATGAGGATGAACAATGGTCTAAAAATTGTTCCAATACAGATTTTGAAGATGATCCTTATGAGGGAGATCTTGAGCCAGTACCACCAGACCCTTACCATGGTGGCAAGCACTCCACTGACTGGTCCAGAAAAGAATCTGACCAAGAAGAAGGTTATGAGAGTGATTCATGGCGAAAAGAGACTGAATCCATAAACAGTCTAGAAAATTCAGAAGATTGGGATCATGAAGATGATGAAGACACTCTGTCCCAACAAGGAACCAAAGAAGATTCATGGGAAGACCATACCATTGCTGACACTGATCAATACATGGAAGAAGAGCCACGGACTGACATGCCATACTCTGATCATGAGGCAAGACAAGCACTATCTTTCAAGTCCAACCAAGATATTGGATCATGGTGTGAAGAAAATGATTCCCAAATCATTGAGGATGAATCAAGGAAGTATGGCCACGATTTTGAGGACCAGGGATCCCCACATAGCTTGACTGAAGAAGAGGAAGCCTTAAGTGAGGCTGGAAGAAATGTTACCGAGCTTGAAGTGCACTCCATCAATTTTTCTGGTTATGGCCAAAGAGATGAGGACTACCTAAAGGGGGAGGACAAAATGGAAACCTTGTTCCAAAGTCACCACATTCCAGAAGAACAGAAGCTGTCCTATGCCACTAAGACACTCACTGGCCCTGCTCTATACTGGTGGAATAAGGAGCAGTATACAGTATGGTACTACCAGGAACCAGCTCATACTTGGGAGAGTTTTAAATCAGAGTTGCTTAAATGGTTTGTGAAGAAAATTCCAGAGCAGGAATATCAGTCCCCTATGAGTGTTTCTCACGCAGGCTACACTCCCATATCAACCCAAAGCTTCAAGGCTGGAAGCAAGCAAGCTCATCACAGCCCACAAAAGATAGAACCGGCTATAGAGAAGAAAACTTTAAAGAAGCTAGGGGGTCCACAGCTAGGTTCACTCCAGTTGATAAAGGTACCAGACATATTCTCATATCCAAAAGGAATCTTACAACCAGGGAGAAAGAAGGCCGAATTTGTTCTTGAGAAAGGACAACCCCAACCTAAAGATGAAGCTATGGTACAAGGTTTGCAAAGGCCACCAGCATCATCAAATCAAAGTAAGTCCTCTAATTCTAAAAATATTAAAATTCATACATATTATAGATGTCATAAGAGAGGCCACTTTGCTGTAAATAGTCCATCTAGAAAGATAATAGTATGCACATCCTTGGAATTGAAACCGGAACCAAGTAAAACAAGTGATAGTCTAGCTCCTTTAGAACTTTCAAATTTTGGATTTATGCACTTGTCTTTGCAAAAGAGTTTTGATCCAGGAATAAAGCAAGATGATGGACGACCAAAAAATGCTGAGAGGGTTCAAGAAAACCAGGGACAGCACCTGACTTGTCCAAAAAGTGTTGAGGAAGATGCAAGAAACGTCTTGAGCAAACAAGCTGCCAAAGAGCAAATCATTCTCCAACTAGCTGAGACAATTAAGGTAAATCTTACCTTTACTTGTCCTACTTATAAAATCTCAAACACAGATATAATGCATTTGTTTCTTGCCAAGAGTGTTAATATTATTTCAGGGACAGGACCTAAGGAACACATGGTCAGTCTAGCAATAGAGCCCACTTGGTGTGTTCCTACAAGAAGAAAACAAGAAGTTGTCACAAACAAAATCTTGATTCAAGAAGAGCCACCAGACGCTAAGAACACTGAAAGTGTTAGACAGGTAAGTGATTCCTTGACTCAATACGTTTCTCATGATGCTACAGCTGTCTTAAAGAAATTATTGAACATACAAGAGCATGAGGAACCAATTAACATCAAATCTCAAGTGGAAGAAAATCTTGCTATAACTAGTTATGTGGAACTAGAATCAACATGTTTATCCTTCTGTAAAAAACCCATAAAACACTTGTTTCCTGCCAAAGGTTTTAAGTTTATTTCAGAAACAGAGGCTAAGGATCACAGGAGCAAACCACATAAGGAGATCACAAGGTGTTAAGATCTCAAGGGAAAACAAGAAGTTACCATCAGCAACTTCTTGATTCAAGACGACCCACCAGACTATCCTCCACCGAACAGTAGACCAGATCAAAACAGAGGAGTAGTTGTGTCATTCCTACTCAAAGGAGAACCACCAGATGTGCCACCAAAAACCAAACCAGCACAATTTCGAGGTAAGACCCTTGAGTCTTAAAAGAGGATGAAACCTTACTTGCTCTATCTTGATGCAGGTTATCCAGTTTCGAGGTCAAAACCTTTTTAAGGGAGAGGGTATGATGAGGCCATCCAATCAGTATCTGAATCAAAGGCCAATCAGTTGCACCATTCAGCCAACCAAAGGACCAACCAAGACATGTGTTAAGTCTAAACGGCATATCTGACCAACAAGGAGGAATTTTTCCATGAAACCGATTTTCATCCATACTAAACTCAACAAGGAGTCAACCAAAATTTGAATCATACAAAAAGCTATCCGGAGCAGAAAGATATCAAATTTACAAACTGGAGGTTTCCCAGCCCGTCCATCTTCGAATACCCAACTTTAGAAGACAATTCAATCCCAATGGACAAGTGGCCTGAACCAAAAACAATCCAAGAACTAAATATGGGTTTCTTAGCTTTCCAAAAATTCCAGAATGAAGAGAAATGGACACGGATATTAGAAGATGTGATCATTTTACCAAAACCGGCTAAACCGAGCAGATTATGGAAATATTTGGCAATCTTTCGGTTTAGTCATTTCCAAGCCAATCAATTCGGACCAGAAGCAAATATACATAAACCAGGACATAAAGAAGACAAATCTAACTATCCAGGACGTGATTCCTTCATTTTTCAGTGGACCAGCAAGCATAGGATCAGGAGGATATATTCTTGCTCCAAGTTATCATATCTGGAGATTCTTGCATTTAAGTTACAACAGCTCTTTCTCCATCCTTCCACCCTCGAGTTTAGCACCTTCCAGACAATAAATAACGTTCCCAAGAAGCTAAGTTATCCTTTAAAACCTTCCAGGTTCAATAATATTCAAGCCCCCCTTCTCAAGCCAAAATCAGAACAATATTCCCAACGGCTAGTTTTTCGATTTCTTTCTTTGTTTTTGATTTGTTTCCTTTCTCTTTGTTTTTGAAAGTTAAGACGTTTGTCTATGAGAATTATATAAGCTCCTATATGTTCCATGTAAATATCACCTTTCAATCTTTTAAGAAATATAATCAGTTTACTTGTTTTTATCAAAGTAGTGTCTTTGCATAGAAATCTGTCTTTAGGATTCATTGAGAGAGTCAGTGTGTTCTATAGATTCGTGTGTCTTAGGTTGTTGAGAGAGTCTTCATCCTTGGATATCACATATTGAGAGAGTCAGTCAGAACCCACGGATTGAGAGAGTCAATCCCCATCTATCCATCACCATCACCATCATCGATCATCTACTATCTTATATCCATCCATCATTCCATCCTTTATCTTTTTAGTTTTTGTTGTTATTTTTATCATTCATAAATTAACTGTTCTTCCTTTGTTTCATAATAGCTTGGACATGAAGGGACATTATTTCATCAATCAACCATTTCCATCTTTACTGGTTTCTCCACCATGTCCATTTCATCGCCCATTTCACCATCTTTGCTTCCGGGCTTGTATCATGACCTCTGGATCTAAGGATAAAGGTCTAAGCACATACAGCTCTGCCCATAAGCTTCTGAACTTGCCAAAATATTGATTGAACTCCACTTCCTCCTAGATTAGGTTGTTGATAATCCTCTTGACTTCAAACACATGACTCAGGTTGGAGAGATTACCATAACAAGTTTGCAGACTCGCCCATAGATCCTTGGCGGTTTCACAGTGTGAGTAAGCCTCCAAAATTGATTCTGAGAGAGAGAGAGTTGTGGATGATTTCAAGTGCTTGTTGGTCCTCTCTGACCCACTTGTCTTCATCCCTCACGCAAATAACCTGACCATCCTCTTGAGTCATCCTCTTTGAAGCTTCAACCTTCATGATATGGCTGTCCCAAAGTCCATGACTTCCCAAGGTAACTCTAGCCACTCTTGACCAAAGTAAGTAGTTAGTACCCTCAAGGGTTACTGGAATCAAAAGACAAAAATATGAGAGCTTTGAATAACCAGAGAGTTGAGAAGATTAGATGCTCTAATGAAGATACTCTAATAATAGAACGAAGAGAAACAGAGTAGACAAGAGTGAAACAGAGAAAACAGAGTATGGAAAACAGAGTAACTGGAAAACAGAGTAAAAGGAAGAACAGAATGGTTTAAGCGGAATCTAAAGAGTTTATGAGCTTAAAGCTCTGATACCATGTTAGAATTGTGAAAATATAAGGAGAATAGTTGAGTTTATGAGAGATTTGGGTGAAGAACAATGAAGAACAAAGTAAGAACAAGAGAGTTAGTTGCTGCACACTTTAGAGAGAGAGTGACGAATTTGGAGATTAAGAGAGAGAAGGGAGATTATTCTCTTTGCTTACATTCATTCTGATATGTTACATTATATAGACATACAAGAAACAAAAAGAAACAATAAAATAATGAATCTGGACCACATGGATAGTGACAGGTCATGAACAGCTATATTCCTTAAGAGAGACATGTGACTCTCTCCATTTCAATTCAAACTGGTCTAACAAAGCTCTAAAGGTCTCCTTGCCTTCTTCTAGTCAGAGTACAGGAAATATCTCCTTAACTTTCCTCCCAAGGCAAATTAGGTCAAGTTAGATACCTTGTAGAGCAAGACTGTACAAACTGACTTCCACCTCAAGTATCCAGAGCATTTTTTCACTTTGTCTCTTTTATTTCTCTTTGATTCTTCATCTCAATATACTAGACGTCCATGTTGGTCCATATTCATTCCTATCATTATAAAGGCCTCATCAAGGCACATAGCCTTCTGTCGATCCAATACCTCATGAATAAGGCCAATAAGCTCTCCAATAAGCCCATTAAGCTGTGTTATGTCCCATAGTCTTTCTGAGACGTGTATTGGCTTCTAGAGCATAGACTTGAAGCTGATCCAGGTCGCACCAACAAGGGAAGGCGTGTGCAACTCTTTGATGTTGGTGACAAGGTTTGGCTACACCTAAGGAAAGAGAGGTTCCCCAGCGAGAGGAAGTCCAAGCTGATGCCAAGAATTGATGGACCCTTCGAGATCATCCACAAGATCAATGACAATGCCTATAAACTTGATCTCCAAGGTAAGTATGATGTGTCTAATAGCTTCAATGTTACTGACTTGGTTCATTTTGTTGATGATGAACCAGATTTGAGGAAAAATCCTTTTCAAGAGGGAGGGAATGATGTGATCATGGACCAGCTTACCAAAGAGGGTAAAGAGATCTTAGACGAGCCACATGATGCCACAATGCACCAGCAGCCTGGTGATGATGCTTTGACCAATCCAGAAGGTCCCATGACCCGTTCCAGAGCCAAGAAACTCAAGGAGACTGTTGTAGGATTACTCACTTCACATCCACAACAACAAGAAAGTCTTGGACAAGGTCTGATGGTCCGAGACATCTTGATCACCATTCAAGCTATCTCTACATCAAGCTGAGCTAGTGTTTAGGCAAGACATTTGGTGTATGCTCTTTTCCTTGCTTTTGGTTTTGTCCCACGAGGTTTTCCGGAGGAAGGTTTTTATAGAGGCCACGACTTGTCTTACAAATCACCTAGGCCCTATCTTTGCTCAAGACTACTAGAATATTATCCATTTTATCTTATGTTATTTTTAAGACTATAGTTTTATGTTATATTTCCGAAACTCCAGAGCTTGGTCTCTAGTTTCTTTTATTTAAGGGTTTCTGCAGACCCTATTGTTCTCAAGCAGTCTTTTATCAAAACCCTATTTCTCTCTCTCTCTAGTTGGCGAGTTAAGGTGTTTCTGGTGTGTAATATCCAGAGTCTAAGGGTGTCTAAGTTGGTGTGTCATATCGGATTTAGTCATCTAGGAGTATCAGGAGATCATCCATCCCTCTTGTCACCATCCAATCCACAAACCTTGAAGAACTTGAGTCTCTGATTTGTTCCTGCAAGGATCTATCCTTCCATCAACCAAAGAAGCATCCTAGGGTCGTGTCATACAAGAGGATATGGAGTTCACTAAGCATCTTGGGAGGTTCAGAGCACTCTGGTCCGAGCTAGAGATGCTGAGACCAAACACGGTTGATGCTGAGACCAAACACGGTTGATGCTGATGAGTTGAATGAGAGGCGTGAGCAAGATAAGGTCTTTGGACTCCTGCTCACCCTAAACCCAGCCTACAACAGCCTCATCAAGCATATCTTGAGTGCTGAGAAGCTCCCATCTCTAGAAGATGTGTGTACTCAGATACAAAAGGAGGAGGGATCTATTGGGTTATTTAGAGGTAAGGGGGAGCTTACCTTGGCTAACCAAGCTTCGGAAACTGATCAGGTTGAAACCCCAATGGCAAACAAGGCAGCTTACAACAAGTATGAAGACAGGAGGTTCAATGGCAACTGTGATCACTCCAAGAAGCTGTTAAGTTGTTGTATTCTGATAAGATAAAATGATAGAGGAGCATTGGGTTAAGAAGCGTGAAGAGAAGAGAAAGGATTGGAGAAGTTTGGTGTCGACCATGTCCGTACAGGCCGTAAATGCCGTACAGATCATGGTCGACCCAAATACTCGACCAAAGAGTAAAACTTGATCCGGGTAAAACAAAGAGTAACCAGAGAAGCTTACCGCGTCTTACCTTGGTCTATTCGGTGAAAAGGAGTCTGGATAAGGCGTGTACAGGCTGTAAAGTGATCAGCTCTTCTCAAAGATGCTGATGCTCTTCTTGTGGCTCTCTTTGGTCGAACGTTTGAAAAGAGGTGCGCCTAATGTTTCTGTCCACACAATTTCTCTTCCTTTTGCTTCCAAAAACCCTTGTAGCTCTCCTATATATTTTGACTGTCGAGTATCAATAATAATCAATCAGTTCTCTTCTTTACTTTCTCTCTTAGCCGAAATGGCTCTCCACACAAATCTGTTCTCAATCACTCTATTCTCTTAGTTTCTCTTTGATTTTGTCTAAACAAAAACCTCTATTCTCTTATTCTCTAAAGATTTCATGGTATCAGAGCCAGGTTACTGGTAATTTGGGTTTGTGTTCTTCTTGTTCTTCAAAGATTCAAAAGCAAAGTTCGAACCTTTCTTAAGATCCAAGGAAAGTTTGAAAGTTGGAAGCTTTCCCTCTTGTTCTCTATGATCTTTCCGGGTTGATTCATCTCAAAGCCTCAACCTTTCTTAGATCTAATCCTCGAGTGTTCTTCATCTTCATTCAAAGTCTCAAGCTTTTCTAGATCTTGGTACTCAAGAGCAAGATGGAAGAAAGCAAGATGTTGGCGATTCCGGTTACATTGAAGGGGAGTGGAAACTACCTCTTATGGTCAAGGCTGGTGAAAACAGCTGTAGGAAGCAAGGGTTTGTGGAGTCACATCACGGATGGACCTCCAAAGCATGCTGCTGAGAAGGAAGAAGGCGAAGGAGTAACTGAGCTTGCTCTAGCTGATGAGAAAAATGGGTTCAAGAGGATATGACTGTGGTCACCGTGTTGCAAGCTTCTCTTGAGACCTCAATCCTTGAAGCTTACAGCTACTGTGAGACAGCAAAGGATCTATGGGATACTCTCCAAAAGGTCTATGGTAATACATCTAATCTGAGACGGGTGTTTAAAGTGAAAAGGGATATCAACACACTTGTGCAGGAAGAGGTTGACTTCACTAAACAGTTGGGAAAGTTCAGCGCGTTATGGTCTGCACTTGAGATGCTGAGGCCGAGCACACAGGATCAAGACATCATCATGGAAAGGAAGGAGCAACATCAGGTCTTTGGTTTGCTTCTAACCTTGAACCCAGTGTACAATGACCTGATCAAGTACATCTTGAGGTCATCTAAGCTGCCATCATTGGAGGAAGTGTGTGCTCAAATCCAGAAGGAAGAAGGATCAAACGGATTGTTTGAAGGAAGAGGGGACTTATCCTTGGCCAACAAGGCAGAGGTCACTCAAGCTAAAAAGGCAATGTACAAGCCTGAGGAAAGGAGATATGGTGAGGATAGAAGGTTTGGAGGCAACTGTGATCACTGCAAGAAGTCGGGTCACAAGAGGAGTCAGTGCTGGATTCTTCATCCCCATCTCAAACCAACCAAGTTCATGAAGGAGAGGGAAGGAAGAGCTCACCTTTCCAATGAAGCAAGTGAAGCGGGTCCTTCTGGAAGTGGGTCTACTGCTCGTGAAGGAGAAGGGAAGGCTATGGCTTCTAAACACACTTCAATCAAGAGCATGGATCAAGAGCCCATAAGGAGGTCCGACATTGACGCTCTCATCAAAGCTCTTAAGGAGAATGGTAACACTCTCGGAAACACCCTTGGTTATACTCATACAGCTTATGAAATGACTAAGACTCTTGATCAGATAGATACTCTAAGTGAACCATATAGATCATATGCTGCTACTAGTATGTCAACTAAACCTTTAGTTGTTGACTCTGGTGCCTCTCATCACATGATAAGTGACACCAGTCTTATAAAGGATATAGAAACTTCTTATGGTCATGTTATGATTGCAAATGGTGATAGAGTAGCTATAAAAGGGATTAGAACTTTGAACCTGTTTGATAAAGAGTCTAGAGCTTTCTATATGCCTGAGTTTACTTCAAATCTCTTATCGGTCAAGAAATGTACTAATGATCTTCAATGCAATGTTATCTTTAGTCCTAATGATGTGAAGTTTCATGATATTGAGAGCAGTAGGTTGATTGGTAAAGGAGTAACCAAGGGAGACCTTTATATGCTTGAAGACCTTACCCCTATTTCCAAATCTAGTTACTCGTTTAGTTCTATTTCAGCTTCAAATAATGATGCTTTGTGGCATGCTAGTTTAGGTCATCCCCATGTTAGGGCTCTTAGTTTGATGTTACCCGGTGTAATGTTTAAAAATAATGAATGTGACGCATGCATTTTGGGTAAACATTGTAAGACAGTCTTTAAGAAATCAAATACTATCTATGAGAGGTGTTTTGATCTTGTTCATTCTGATGTTTGGACTGCTCCTTGTTTATCTAAAGAGAATTATAAGTATTTTATTATATTCATTGATGAGAAATCTAAATACACCTTGGTAGCACTCATTAAAACTAAAGATAAGGTGCTTGATGCATTTAAAAATTTTCAGACTTATGTTGCTAACCATTATAATGTCAAGATTAAGATTTTCAGATCAGATAATGGTGGGGAATACATGGGTCATGCTTTCAAAGATCATCTAGCTCAACATGGGATCCTACATCAAACGAGCTGCCCTTACACTCCACAACAAAATGGCGTGGCTAAAAGGAAGAACATGCATTTAATGGAAGTAGCAAGGTCGATGATGTTACAAACCAATGTTCCAAAGAGGTTCTGGAGTGATGCTGTAATGACTGCGTGCTATCTTATTAACCGGACACCAACCAGAGTCTTAGCGGATCAGTCTCCATTTGAAGACCTGAACAAGGTCAAGCCCTCTTTGGATCATCTAAGAGTATTTGGGTGCTTGTGCTATGTGCTGGTGCCAGGAGAAATGAGGAACAAGTTGGAACCTAGGAGTACTAAAGCCATGTTCATCGGCTACTCCACGAGTCAAAAGGGATTCAAATGCTTTGATCCCTCAACAAGGAAGCTGTTAGTATCTCGGGATGTCAAGTTTCTTGAGTCAAGGGGATACTATGAAGAGAAGAGCTGGGAAGATCTTAAGGATCTAGCTCAACCATCTGATAAGGTCGCAAGCCTTAGGATGATCATGGAAGGACTTGGGATTAATCTGACCCAAGAACAGCAAAGGGTACCTGAACCACAGGAAGCCGAAGAACCATCCCACCTTGATTATGAGGGGGGAAATGAACCAGGAGATGATGATATAGACGACGAGCAAATGAGGTACCTGAACCAGAAGGCACATATGAGCATAAGGAAGCAGTTGAGGAAGTTCAAGCTCCATTAAGGAGAAGTACTAGAGTGAGAAGACATCCATCTAATTGGGTGAATACTAGGGTCTACTATAATGCTCAAGCTGGTGCACACCCTAGTCAAGCTGTCTGCTCTTTTGCCGAGTTTCCTAAGGAGCATTGTTCTTTCATTATTAGTTTGGATGAAAGTTAGGTTCCACGGTCTTATGAGGAAGCTATGGAGGATAAAGAATGGAAGAAGTCAGTAAGTGATGAAGCAGGTGCTATGATCAAGAATGAGACTTGGTATGAGAGTGAGCTGCCAAAAGGGAAGAAGGCTGTTACTAGTAGATGGATCTTCACCATCAAGTACCTACCAAATGGGAAGATAGAAAGGAAGAAGACCAGACTTGTTGCAAGAGGTTTCACCCAAACCAATGGAGAGGACTATGTTGACACCTTTGCTCCTGTGGCAAAGCTCCATACTATTCGAATTGTCCTCTCCATTGCAACCAACTTGGGGTGGAACCTATGGCAAATGGATGTGAAGAATGCCTTCTTGCAAGGTGAATTGGAAGAAGAAGTTTATATGTATCCCCCTCCGGGCCTTGAGAGTCTAGTAAAACCATGAAATGTTCTGAGGCTAAGGAAGGCTATCTATGGGTTGAAGCAGTCTCCAAGAGCCTTGTATCACAAGTTAAGCACTACCCTGAAGCTAATTGTCACATTGCTAATAGCTCATCTAAACCATTGATAGTAGACTCAGGAGCTTCTCATCACATGATAAGTGACACCAATCTGATTAAAGACATTGAACCAGCTAATGGACATGTCATGATTGCTAATGGTGATAAGATTCCTATTAGAGGAATAGGAAATCTAAAATTGTTTAGTAAGAACTCAAGAGCTTTCTATATGCCTTAATTTACTTCAAACTTGTTATCTGTTAAGAAGTGCACAAATGATTTGAATTGTAAGGTTATATTCAGTCCTAATGAGGTTGAATTTCCGGATATTGAGAGCCAAAATATGATTGGAAAAGGAGTTACCAAGGGCGAGTTAATTTTGCTTGAAGAGCTTGATCCTGTTTATGATTTTAGTTGTTCCTTTACTACCGTTTCTTCCGCTTTAAATAAGAATGCTTTGTGGCATGCTAGACTAGGACATCCCCATGTTAGAGCTTTGAACTTGATGTTATTGTGAGTTTAAGAGATTCAGAGGGAGATTAAGTGAATAATATCAAGAACTGATGAAGAACCAGAGAGAGAGTGAAGAGAATTCGTGAGAGAGAGAGGAGAGAGAGAACAACAAAGCGAATAGAAGGAGAAATGTTTTCCTTGCACATTTAGTTGGTCCAAGAGTTACATAAATAGACACAAGAGAAGACAATAAGAAATAAATAAATAAATGAACTCTGGATGGTCTCTGGTCTGGGTCAGGGCACACTCAACTTGGACAGAAAGAGACAGCTCCCTTCTCTCTCTCTTCCTTGGCAGACATGTGACTTTGGTTTGTCATCACACTCCAACGGCTCCAGCCACTTGCTTCCCCTTATTTACTTTATTCATAGCCTAAGGAGACCAGAAGAAGATATTTAAATATGTCCTCAACCCTAACTTGACTTCCACGCCACTCTTAGGTCAAGCTGTACGGACAGACTTGCCTCCCAAGCTAACTTGAACTTCGGGCATTTCCTTATTTATTATTGCTTCATCTCAACACTCCCCCTCAAGCTTGACCATGTGGAACAAGTCAAGCTTGGATTCTTTGAAGCATTCCCTCATTAAAACCTTAACTAGGTAAAACCCAATGGGAGAAAACCCAAGTCAAGGAAAAAGAGTAAAATACTTCATAGAGGAGAGATCAGTGAGATGAGAGATCCATGAGTCCAAGTTTTGAATGGATGAATTCACAGACCTTTGTGCTTCCTGCCTTGGTGAAGATGTCAGCTAGTTGATATTCACTTCTAGTGTAGCAAGGCAATATAATCTTCTGCTCCACAGCTTGTCTAACCTTGTGACAATCCACTTCAATGTGTTTGGTCCTCTCATGAAACACATTGTTGGATGCTATGTGAATTGCGGCTTGATTATCACAGTGCATGGTGATTGGAGTTGTGGTCTCAATTCCCAAATCTCTAAGTAGATTTATGATCCAAATGAGCTCACTTGTAAGTTTCCTCATAGCCCTATATTAAGCTTCTGCACTTGAACATGACACAATCTTCTACTTCTTGATTTTCCAAGTTACTAAGTTGCCACCAATGAAAGTGCAATAGCCGGTTGTGGACTTCCTGTCCACTCTATCTCCAGTCCAATCTGAATCACAATACCCAACAATCTCAGTACTCTGGTTGCAGCCTAACCAAACTCCTTGTCCTGGTGCCTCTCTTAGGCATCTCAAGATCCTCTCCACCATGTTCCAATGGTGTATCTTTGGTGCTTGCATATGTTGGCTGACCTGATTCACTGCAAAACACACGTCTGGCCTTGTGATGGTAAGATAGATGAGCTTTCCAACCATCCTCCTATATCTCTTGACATCTTCATATGGCGTGTTCTCTGTCTCCCCCTCACGTAAGACTTTGTACCCATCTTCTAGTGGAGACTTGGCTGCTCTTCCACCTAAGTAACCTGCCTCACTCAACAAATCAAGACAGAAACAGCCCCTCTTTAGATCGGCATATCTCAATACCAAGGAATTACTTTAACTCACCCAAGTCTTTGATATCAAATGATGAT
Organism: Moricandia arvensis; assembly: GCA_905132765.1. Lineage (NCBI taxonomy): Eukaryota > Viridiplantae > Streptophyta > Magnoliopsida > Brassicales > Brassicaceae > Moricandia > Moricandia arvensis. Next base: position 73,579 of record CAJHQP010002139.1, read on the forward strand.
TTAAGAAAGACTTTAGTTGAGAGAATACCTTCTTTATCACTTCCAGTGATGATGATATCATCCACATATATAAGGATTACCACAATGCCTTGTGAGCTGGTGAGAGTGAAGAGAGTATGGTCAGCTTCTGATTTCACAAACCCTCTTCCATTGAGTGTGGTACTGAGCTGGTGGTACCAAGCCCTTGGTGATTGCTTCAACCCATAGATAGCCTTCTTGAGTCTAAGGACATTTCCTGGTTTGACTAGGTGTTCAAGGCCCGGAGGTGGCTTCATGCAGACTTCATCCTCAAGTTCTCCTTGTAAGAAAGCATTCTTCACATCCATTTGCCATAGATCCCATTCCAAGTTCACTGCCAAAGATTGAAAGTTTGATAGAGATTGAATGTAGAGAGTGAGAATAGGAGACTGAGAGAGATGTTTAGACTAGAGAAGAAGACAATCGGCGAGAGAGACTTGAAACCATTGAGAGAGACTAAGAGAAAAGACTAAAAGGTTTTCGATATCTCATTACTGAACCAGGGTTTACAAATACATAGAGGAAGGAAGATAAGATTTACAACGGATACAAGATAAGGTTTAGGATAAGCTTATCCAGTAAGCATGTGTAGTTAATGGTTTAGGCGCGCCCATTTGAAAACTTGTGGCCGAGAAGCTTCACACGAAAGATACCTTTGGCATCTTGACCAGATGCTCTTCCAGCCTTGATCCAGCTTGTCCACGCGCGTCCCTTATCTTTCAGTCAAGCTTGATCCGCTTGGTAACTAGTAAGAGTAACTCTCGGTCGAGTTACTCTTACCCGGGTAACTTTCTCTTCCACGGTAACTTGCCTCGCCCATGTGTACGGCCTGTAAGGCCTGGTTGTACGGACTTGTATAGACAGACCCAAATCGTTTCCCTTCCTCTTTATAAGCCTTCCTCTATTATTTCATAACCTCTGTTCAACACTCCCCCTCAAGCTTGACCATGTGGAACAAGACAAGCTTGGAATGCCATGAGATCTTCCTCATTAAAAACCTTGCCAAAGAAAACCCTCCTTAGGGATAAAACCTCAGCATGGAAAAAAGTAAAGACCCCATGGTGAGGGGATCAGTTCTTTCTGGTAAGATCCATGAGTCCAAGTCAAGTGTGAAAGGACTCAATGGTCTTCTGCCTAGCTGCCTTGGTAAAGACATCGGCTAGCTGATTTGCACTCCGGGTGTAGCATGGCAAGATGTCTCCGGATACTATCATTTTCCTCACCTTATGGCAATCAACTTCAATATGCTTTGTCCTCTGGTGGAATACTGAGTTGGAGGCAATGTGTATAGCTGCTTGGTTGTCACAATGCATGTTCATGGGTGTATCTTGATCAATCCCCAAATGCTTCAGTATACCCTTTATCCAAACCAACTCATTTGTAAGCTTCAACATGGCTCTATACTCGGCTTCAGCACTGGAACAAGACACCACCTTTTGCTTCTTACTCTTCCAGGTAACAAGGTTTCCTCCAATGAATGTACAATAGCCAGTGGTAGACTTTCTATCCATCCTATCTCCACCCCAATCCGCATCACAATATCCAACCACTTATGTGCTCTCATTGCACCCCATCCAGACACCTTGGCTTGATGTTCTATTCAGATACATAAGTAGTCGGTTCACCATGTTCCAATGATGCTCCTTAGGTCCTTGCATGTGTTGGCTAACCTGATTCACAACAAATCATATATCAGACCTTGTGATTGTCAAATAGATTAACTTACCAACAAGCTTTCTATAAAGCTTGGCATCTTGAAAGGGTTGACTGTCTTCTATCTCCAAGGGTGTCTTGGCTGTCTTTCCATCTAGTATACCTACATCTTTCAAAAGATCAAGTGTATACATTCTTTGGGATAGAAATAAACCTTCCATGGATCTACACAACTCTATTCCAACAAAGTATTTCATCTCTACCAAATCTTTAATTTCAAACACAGGTTTCAGGTATCCTTTGGTATCTTGTATACCTTCCTTGTCAATTTCACTAATGATGATATCATCAACATATACTAGAAGAAAAATGATACTTTAAGGAGATGAGAGGGTGAAGAGAGTATGGTCGAGTTCGGATCTCTTGAAGCCTCTCCCATTCAAGGTTGTACTCAGTTTGTTGTACCATGCTCTTGGTGATTGCTTAAGACCATATATAACCTTCTTCAGCCTCAGGACATTCCCTTCTTTTACCAAGTGCTCAAGACCCGGTGGTGGATACATATACACCTCATCTTCAAGCTCTCCTTGAAGAAAAGCATTCTTCACATCCATCTGCCATAGCCTCCACATTAGATTAACAGCAACTGACAAAACTATTCTGATGGTATGGAGATTTGCAACCAGAGCAGATGTGTCTAAGTAGTCTTCACCATATGTTTGAGTGAAAAACCCTTGCAACAAGTCTGGTCTTCTTCCTGTCTATCTTCCCATTTGCAAGATACTTGATGGTGAAGATCCATCTAAAAGACACTGCCTTCTTCCCTCTTGGAAGTTCACTTTCATACCAAGTATCATTCTTGATCATGGCATTTACTTCAGCGCCTACCGACTCCTTCCATTCTTTATCCCTCATAGCTTCATCATAAGACTTTGGGATGTAAATTTGATCCAGATTAACCATCAGCACACAATGATCTTCAGGGTAATGAGCAAGAGAGCATGAAACTTGAGATCGGTGTTCTACTGCTTGTGCATTGAAGTAGACTCTGGTGTTAACCCAATTTGCCGGAGGGTTCCTGATCCTTGTGCTTCTCCTCAGTTTTTGCACTTGTTGTTCTACTGACGGCTCTTGATCTTGTTCCTCTTCCTCATTCACTGACCCTTGTTCTTCTTCTTGCTCTTGTTGCTCCACACTTTGATCATGAGAACCTGATTGTTCTCCTTCTTCTTGAGTGTTCTCTTCAGGTTCATTTCCCCTCTCATGGTCAAAGTGGGGAGCCTGATCTCCTTCATTTGTATTGGGGGACCTTGAGGCTGTCCTCCTCCATTTTGTGGTTCTTGAGAGAGATGAATCCCAAAACTCTCCAAGATTATTCTGAAGTTCGCAGCCTTATCTGATGCAAGATCTCTCAAATCTGCTTGGTTCTTCTCTTCATAATTTCCCCTTTCTTCAACAAACTTTACTTCTCTAGACACCAGCACCCTCCTAGTGACAGGATCATAGAACTTGTACCCATTTTGGGTTGGTGAATACCCTATGAACATCCCCTTGGTACTCTTTGCATCCGGTTTGTTCCTCAACTCTCCTGGTCTTAACACAAAGCATAGACAACCAAAGACCTGGATGTGATCCAAGGTTGGTCCATGCCTGTTTAAGACCTCAAATGGTGACTTGTCTTCTAGGATCCTGGTTTGTGTTCTGTTGATCAGGTAACAAGCTGTAGACACTGCATCACTCCAGAATCTCTTTGGGACATTGGCCTGGAACATCATCGACCTTGCAACCTCCATGAGGTGTCTATTCTTTCTCTCGGCCACTCCATTTTGTTGGGGTGTGTACGGGAAACTGGTGTGATGAAGGATTCCATGTTGAGATAGGTTTGGCTTGAAGGCTTGGCTAGTATACTCCCCTCCATTATCTGATCTAAAAAATTTCAACTTGGCATTAAACTGGTTAGTCACATAGTTTTTGAAAATTTCTAAATGCATGAAGCACCCTATCTTTAGATGGAATCATGGTTATCCAGGTGTATTTAGACTTCTCATCTATGAATGTTAAAAAATACTTATGATTCTCTATAGATAAGTAAGGTGCGGTCCAAACATTAGAATGAATCAAATCAAAACAATGCTCATAGATGGTTGATGATTTCTGAAACACAGTCTTACAATGCTTGCCTAAAATACAAGCTTCACAGTCATTATTTTCAAACACAATACCTGGAACCATTAAAATTAAAGCTCTAACATGAGGGTGTCCTAGTCTAGCATGCCACAAAGCATTCTTATTTAAAGCAGAAGCAGAAACAGAGGTAAATGAGCATCTATGATCAGGCACAGAACTAAGCCCTTCAAGCATATAAAGGTCTCCTTTGGTTACTCCTTGCCCAATAAATTGACTGCTCTCAATATCCTGAAACTTGAAATCATTAGGACTAAATATAACATTGCAATGCATATCAGTGGTATACTTCTTGACAGAGAGTAAGTTTGAAGTAAACTCAGGCATATAAAAGGCTCTAGATTCTTTGTTGAAAAATTTCAGCTTGCCTACACCTCTTATTGGTATCCTATCTCCATTTGCTATCATCACATGTCCATTAGCCGGTTCTATATCTCTAATAAGACTAGTATCACTAATCATATGATGAGATGCACCAGAATCTACTATCAATGGTTTAGATATATTATGAGCAGTATGAGAATGACCAATCATCCTAGAATCGGTGTGGGCACTATCAATTTGTTCAACCATACTAGCAACCCTATATGCACCAAATGAATACCCTTTCACATTACCAAGAGTGTTACCATTATCCTTGAGCATTTTGATGAGACCATCCATCTCAGATCGGCGGATGAACTCATGCTCATTGAGGTGTGGCTGATGGGCATTATAGGTCACCAGGGCCTTGCTTTCACCACCTTCACGACCTTGAGTCTCATTTGCCTTGAGTGAAGTCCTTGCACCAGCTTGATCACCCGCTCCATAGGTCATATTGGCTCTTCCTTCCCTCTCCTTCATAAACTTGGCCGGCTTGAGGTGAGGATGGAGTATCCAGCATTGGCTCTTCTTATGACCATGCCTCTTGCAATGATCACAGTTTCCATTGAACCTCCTGTCTTCAAAGTTCCCAGCGAACCTCCTATCTTCATACTTGTGGCCTTTTTTTAGCTTGAAGCACCTCGGCTTGGTTGGCAAGAGTGAGCTCCCCCCTTCCTCCAAATACCCCCAAGGACCCTTGTTCCTTCTAGATTTGAGGACACACTTCTTCAAGGGTGGGGAGCTTCTCGGATCTGAGGATATGTTTGATCAGATCATTGTAGGTAGTGTTGAGAGTGAGCAAGAGCCCAAAGACCTTGTCTTGCTCACGCCTCTCATTCAACTCATCAGGATCCGTGGTGCTTCGCCTCAGCATCTCAAGCTATGACCATAAAGCTTGGAACTTTCCTAAATGCTTAGTGAACTCCATATCTTCTTGAGCTAAGTTGTTGATAGCCATGTTGATCTCAAACACTCGTGTGAGGTTTGAGAGGTTTCCATACACCTTTTGAAGTGTATCCCACAGATCTTTAGCCTTCTCACAGTAGCTGTACGCCTCCAAGATCGACGGATCCAGTGAGCTCTGGAGGATGGACATCACCATATTATCCTCCTGGATCCACTTCCGTTCATCACAAACCAGCACTTCTTTGTCGCCTTCCTGAGTAATGAGCTTTGGAGCTTCGTCTTCAAGGACATGGTTCCACAAACCCTTACTTCACACGTTTGTCTTCACCACACGAGACCAAAGAAGGTAGTTTCCACCTTTGAGAGTAACCGGAATGACAGTAGTCTTCATGTTCTCCACTTTGAACCAAAAGAAAAAAACTTGAGCTTAATGGAACAAAAGGATGAGACTTTGAACAAAAGGAATCAACCGAACCTAGGTTCAAGAGAACCTGGCTCTGATACCTTGAAAGTTTGATAGAGATTGAGTGTAGAGAGTGAGAATAGGAGACTGAGAGAGATGTTTAGACTTGAGAAGAAGAGAATCGGCGAGAGGAAGACTTGAAACCATTGAGAGAGACTTGAAACCATTGAGAGAGACTTGAAACCATTGAGAGAGACTAGGAGAAAAGACTAAAAGGTTTTCGATATCTCATTAATGAACCAGGGTTTACAAATATATAGAGGAAGGAAGATAAGATTTACAACGGATACAAGATAAGTTTTAGGATATGCTTATTCAGTAAGCATGTGTAGTCAAAGTTTCGGCGCGCCCATTTGAAAACTTGTGGCCGAGAAGCTTCACACGAAAGATACCTTTGGCATCTTGACCAGATGCTCTTCCAGCCTTGATCCAGCCTGACAACGCGCGTCCCTTATCCTTCAGTCAAGCTTGATCCGCTTGGTAACTACTAAGAGTAACTTTCGGTCGAGTTACTCTTACCCGGGTAACTTTCTCGTCCACAGTAACTTGCCTCGCCCATGTGTACGGCCTGTATGGCCTGGTTGTACGGACTTGTACAGAGAGACCCAAATCCTTTCCTTTCCTCTTTATAAGCCTTCCTCTATTATTTCATAACCTCTGTTCAACAAAGATAAGATGATCCGTAGGGTATGAAGTTTTGCCACTGGTGTAAAGGTGTCAAGATAATCTTCTCCATAGGTTTGGGTGAATCCTCTTGCAACTAATCTAGTTTTGCACCTCTCCACAGTACCATCTGCATTGTATTTAATGGTGAAAATCCACATGCTGATCACTGCCTTCTTTCCTTTTGGAAGTTCAGCTTCATACCAAGTGTCATTGATGATCATGGCATTGGTTTCATTTCCCACTGAGTCTCTCCACACCTTATGCTCCATAGCTTCTTCATACGTTTTAGGTATGTATCCCAGGTCTAGTGTGCCAATCAACACAACATGTTCTTGTGGGTATTGAGCTAGAGAACACACACCTCTGGTGGGATGAGCTACTGCTTGTGAGTTGAAGTAGACTCTGGTATTGACCCAATTTGATGGAGGGTGCCTAACCCTGGTGCTTCTTCTCAATGGCTGGACATTGTCTTCAGTTGGTGTAGTCTCATCATCCGCAGATTGATCTCCACTCACCAGTTCCTCTTCTTGTTGCTCTTCTTGGTCATGAGAGACTGAACTTTCTTCTTGTGGTTCAGTTTGATTCCCCCCTTCATGATCAAGAGGAGGAACCTCAGCATTTCTATGTTCAGATTCCTCTTGTGATGAACTAGGATGATATTGTGTTGGCTCAGTCTCAACACTCCTTCTTGGTATACTGATGCCAATACTTTCCATTACCCGTCTCAAGTTCTCAGCTCTATCTGAGGTTAATTGAGATAAGTCTCTTACTTCTTCCCAACTCTTCTCATCATAGTAGCCTTTAGACTCAACAAAACTCACATCTCTAGCGATTAGAACCCTCTTGGTTTCTGGAGAATAACACTTGTATCCCTTTTGGTGAGGTGAATAGCCAATAAATATGGCTCTGGTGCTTTTCGGTTCTAACTTGTTCCTTTGCTCTCCTGGAATTAAAACAAAACACAAGCACCCAAATACCCGAAGGTGATCTATAGATGGTTTATGTTTGTTTAGTTCCTCATGTGGTGACTGATCTTGTATGACTTTGGTGGGAATTTTGTTGATTAAATAGCAGGCTGTCATCACTGCATCTACCCAAAATTTATTTGGTACATTCATGTGGAACATCATGCTTCTGGCCACTTCCATAAGATGTATATTCTTTCTCTCAGCCACACCATTTTGTTGTGGAGTATATGGACAGCTTGTTTGATGGATCACTCCATGTTTGGCTAGGTGTTGTTTGAATGCATTGCTGATGTATTCTCCTCCATTATCTGATCTCAAAGTTTTATCTTGACATTGTAATGGTTAGATACATAAGTCTGAAAGTTTATGAATGCATCTAACACCCTATCCTTTGATTGAAGCAATGTGATCCATATGTACTTAGATTTTTCATCTATAAATGTCACAAAATACTTATGATGCTCTCTAGATGCACAAGGGGCAGTCCACACATCAGAGTGAATTAAATCAAAGACATTTTCATAGATTGTACTATATTTAGGAAAGACGGTTTTACAATATTTTCCTAAGATGCAAGCTTCACAATCTTTTTAAAATGAAATACTAGGCAACATGATGTTTAAACCACGAGAGTAAGGATGTCCTAATCTAGCATGCCACATAACATCTTTAGGGAAATTAAAACATGAACTTAAAGCGTGGGATAAATCAGATGCAAGCTTAGTGTCTTCAAGCAAGTACAAGTCTCCCTTGGTCACACCTTTGCCAAGTAACCTACTAGATTCAATATCCTGAAAGGAGACAATATTAGGAGTGAAAGTAACCTTGCAATTCAAATCAGTAGCAACCCTTTTAACAGATAACAAGTTGGATGTAAAATTTGGCATGTAAAAGGCCTTAGATTCTTTATCAAATAACCTAAGATCACCTACTCCTTTAATTGGTACCATTTCTCCATTAGCTACAAGAACATTCCCTAGGGCAGGAACAATGTTTTTAATCAATCCTAGATCACTAATCATATGGTGGCTCTCTCCTGAATCAACAACTAAGGGTTTTGTCATTTTTGAGCTCGTTAAAGCATTCAAGGAGTAACCAGTATTAGTAGCATGTAAAGAGGTACCAAGGATGTTACCAGAGTTGTCCTTGAGTATCTTGATGAGAGCCTCAATGTCAGATCGCTTGATGGCTTCATCTTGAGTGGTTTTCAAGGTAGAGGAGCTACTGGAAGCCAGAGTTTTCCCTTCACTAGTCGGATTAAGATTAGTGGTTGAGCGCATGGAATTTGAGGTAGCTGGTTTGCCCATTTCACCAGAGAGGTTGGCTCTTGCATCATGGTAAGGAGTCCTGAACTTCTGTGGCTTAAGTTGTGGGTGAAGAATCCAGCATCTGTCCTTGCCATATCCCTTCTTCTTGCAATGACCACACACCCAAACCTTTTTGTCCTCAGGCTTGTAGTAGCTCTTGTTTGCAGTACCATCAGCTTGATTCACTAACACAACCTCTCCTTTTCCTCCAAAGAGGCCAACTGAACCTTGCTCCTTTTGGATTTGAGAGCACACCTCTTCTAAGGTTGGGAGCTTCTCTTCTCTAAGCAAATGCTTAATCTAGTCATTGTAGCTGGGGTTCAAGGTGAGAAGTAAAGAAAACACTTTGTCTTGTTCACGCCGGTCATTCAAGACATTAGGATCCACGCTACATGGCCTCAGCATCTCCAACTCAGCCCGTAAGGCTCTAAACTTGCCAAAATGCTGATTAAAATCCATATCTTCTTGATGGAGTGAGTTAATAGTCCTCTTGACTTCAAATACTCTGCTCAAGTTTGATATGTTGCCATACACCTTCTGGAGAGTGTTCCACAACTCTTTGGAAGTTTCATAGTAGGAGTAAGCTTCAGTATGAAAAAGAGAAACTCGAAATACTTGCTTGATTGATTAATGAGAGGGGTTACAAATATATAGAAAAGGTTATGGCTATGCTTAACGGATACAAGAAAAGGTTTCAACATAAGCATGCGGAGTCAATGGTCTTGGGCGCGCCTAATTCAAAATACTTGGACCAGAAGCTCTACACGCTTGATTCCTTTGGCATCTTGACTAGATGCTTTAGGCCAGCTTGTCCAGACGCGGAGTGCTCCTTATCCACAAGGTTAAGTGCACTTGGACACACGGAAGGAAGGAAGGGAAACCTTATCCTCAAGGATGTAACTTCTCTGGTTTTACCAGGAGTAACTTTGGTCGACCCAAAACTTACTTTTGGTCGACTATGGTTGTACGCCCTTGTACGGCCATGTACGGCCTTGTACGGCCTTGTACGGACACCTCCAAACTTCTTCCTCTTCATCTCATAAGTCATTTCCAGCCCTCTTCATAGATCATAACCCTATCTCTTATTTGGTTCAACACTCCCCCTAAAGTTTCAAGCTTGACCATGTGGAACAAGTCAAGCTTGGAATGTCATGAGATATTCCTCATTAAAAACCTTGCCAAAGAAAATCCTCCTTAGGGATAAAACCTCAGCAAGGAAAAGAGTAAAGACCTCATGACGAGGGGATTAGTTGCACCTAGTAAGGTCAATGAGTCCCAACCTCTGATGGATGGACTCAAGTGTTTTCTGTCTCGGAGCCTTGGTAAAAACATCAGCCAACTGATCCTCACTCCGTGTGTAACAAGGTAAGATCACTCCTTGAACTATCATTTCCCTCACCTTGTGACAGTCAACTTCAATATGCTTGGTTCTCTCATGGAACACCGAGTTGGAAGCAATGTGGATGGCTGCTTGGTTTCACAATGCATGGTCATTTGTGTGGCCTGATCAATCTCCAAGTGCTTTAGAATCCCCTTGATCCAAACTAGCTCATTAGTCAACTTCAACATGGCCCTATACTCAGCTTCAGCACTCGAGCATGAAACCACTTTGCTTCTTGCTCTTCCAAGTGACCAAGTTCCCACCAATGAAGGTGCAATAGCCTGTTGTAGACTTCCTATCAGCTCGATCTCCTGCCCAATCCGCATCACAGTATCCTACCACCTCAGTGCTCCGGTTGCATCCCATCCACACTCCTTGATCAGGTGAGCCATTCAGGTACATCAGGATCCGGTTAACCATGTTCCAATGGTGCTCCTTTGGTCCTTGCATATGTTGACTCACCTGGTTCACGAAAAAGCATATATCAGCCCGTGTAATGGTCAAGTAAATCAACTTACCAACAAGCTTTCTGTAAAGCTTGGCATCTTCAAATGGTTGATTATCCTCAATCTCCCCCTCACGTGGAATCTTGTACCCATCTTCTAAGGGTGTCTTCACACTCTTCCCTCCAAGCCTACCTGCATCTTTCAAAAGATCAAGTGTATATTTCCTTTGAGAAAGGAACAAACCTTCCTTGGATCTGCATATCTTAATCCCAAGGAAGTATTTCATTTCTCCCAAGTCTTTGATCTCAAAAACCGACTTTAGAAAGTCCTTGGTTGATTGAATACCAACCTTGTCACTTCATGTGATGATGATATCATCAACATACACAAGAAGAACTACAATACCTGATGGAGTGGTCAAGATAAAGAGGGTGTGGTCGAGTTCAGACTTCTTGAAGCCTTTTCCATTGAGAGTAGTGCTCAGCTTGGTGTACCAGGCTCTAGGAGACTGCTTCAGACCATATATAGCCTTCTTCAGCCTCAAAACGTTTCCATCTTTAACCAAGTGCTCAAGACCAGGAGGAGGAAGCATATATACTTCATCTTCAAGTTCTCCTTGGAGGAAGGCATTCTTAATATATCGTTTGCCAAAGCCCCATTCTAAGTTCACTGCAAGGGAGAGAACTATTCGGAGAGTATAAAGCTTGCCAACTAGGGCAAAGGTGTCAATATAGTCCTCTCCATATGTTTGAGTAAAACCCCTTGCCACAAGTGTTGTTTTCTTCCTGTCAATCTCCCATTGGCGAGTTACTTGATAGTGAATATCCATCTGCTGGTCACTGCCTTCTTTCCTTTTGGAAGTTTGCTCTCATACCAAGTATCATTCTTGATCATTGCCTCTGCTTCAGCTCCAACTGATTCCTTCCACTCTTTGTCTTGTTGGCTTCTTCGTAGGATCTTGGTATCTGGCTCTTATCCAAACTGATCATAAAGGCATTATGTTCATCCGGGTAACTAACAAGGGTGCAAACAGCTTAAGCAGGGTGCAAAGCTAGAGCAGGATGCACAACTGCTTGTGCATTGTAGTATACCTGGTTGTTGATCCAGTTGGATGGAGGGTTCCTCACCCTTGTACTCCTTCTCAAAGGCTGAACTACTTCTGGTTGAGCCTCCTCGACCTCTTCTTCTTCCTGGTTTCCATCTCCCACTTCTTCCTCATCTTGATCATGTGTGGAACCTGATTCTTCAGCATGCTGTTCCTCAGGTTCATTTCCCCCCTCATGATCAAGGTGGGGTTCCTGATCATTGTCATTAGTAGTAGGAAGACCTTCTCCTTGTTGTTGTCCTCCTCAATTCCTTGGATCCTGAGATAAGTTAATCCCAAGATTCTCCATAATTATCCTTAAGTTTGCTGCCTTATCAAAGCCAAATCCTTAAGCTCCGCTTGGTTCTTCTCCTCATAGAACCCTCTTTCCTCTACAAAATTCACATCCCCTGACACTACCACCCTTCTGGTTGCCGGATCATAACACTTGTACCCCTTCTGAGTTGGTGAGTACCCAATAAACATCCCCTTTGTGCTTTTGGCTTCCAACTTGTTCCTTAGTTCTCCTGGTTTGTGAACAAAGCAGAGACAACCAAAGACCCTGAGATGATCTAAGGCTGGTCTACGCTTGTTCAGAACTTCAAAAGGTGATTGATCTTCAAGGACCTTGGTTGGTGTCCGGTTGATTAGGTAACAAGCAGTAGCCACAACATCACTCCAAAACCTTTTTGGCACATTAGCTTGGAACATCATGGACCTAGCAACTTCCATAAGGTGCCGGTTCTTCCTTTCAGCAACTCCATTTTTTGTGGAGTGTAAGGGCAGCTCATTTGGTGAAGGATACCATGCTGGGACAGGTGTTGCTTAAAGGCTTGACTCGTATACTCCCCACCATTATCTGATCTAAAAACATTCAGCTTAGCATTGAAATGGTTAGTAACATATGTTTGAAAAATTTCTAAATGCATCAAGCACCCTATCCTTAGATGGAATCAAGGTTATCCAGGTGTATTTAGACTTCTCATCTATGAATGTGACAAAATACTTATGGATTTTCCTAGATAAGCAAGGTGCAGTCCAAACATTCGAGTGTATTAAGTCAAAACAGTGATCATAGATAGTAGAGGACTTTTGAAACACAGTTTTACAATGTTTGCCTAAGATACAAGCTTCACAATCATTATTCTCAAACTCAACACCTGGAACCATTAAGCTTAAAGCCCTAGCATGAGGATGTCCTAGTCTAGCATGCCACAAAGCATTTTTATTCAAACCGGAAGCAGAAACAGAAGTAAAAGAACAACTATGATCAGGTAAAGAAGTAAGCTCCTCAAGCATGTAAAGATCTTCTTTTGTAACTCCTTTCCCAATCAAACGACTGCTCTCAATATCCTGAAACTTCACATCATTAGGGCTAAAGATCACACTGCATTGCAAGTCATTAGTACACTTCTTAACAGATAACAAATTTGATGTAAACTCAGGCTTATAGAAGCATCTAGATTCCCTATCAAACAATTTTAGCTTGCCTACACCTCTTATTGGGATCCTATCACCATTAGCAATCATAAAATTTCCATGCGCAGGTTCTATATCTCTAATCAGACTAGTATCACTAATCATATGATGAGATGCAACTGAGTCAACTATCAAGGGTTTAGACAAGTTCCAAGCACTATGGGATAAACCAGCAATTCTAGAATGGGTATAAGCATCAGTTTGATCATGAGAACTAGCAATCTTAGATGCACCAAAAGAATACCCCCTGAGGTTACCAAGAGTGTTACCATTGTCTTTGAGCATCTTAATGAGAGCATCCATTTCTGAACGGCGGATGAACTCATGCTCATTTGGACGGTTGGTTTGAGCTGTGTAGGTCACTAGGGCTTGTTCTCTCCACCTTCAGCCTCCTTTGCTCGGTTTGATGGCCCGGCTCTCCTACTCCATGCTGATCACACATCCATAGCTCACATTCGCCCTTGCATCCCTTTCCTTCAAGAACTTGGTTGGGCTTCAGGTGAGGGTGGAGGATCCAGCACTGGTGCTTCTTATGGCCTTGTCTCTTGCAATGGTCACAGTTGCCGTTGAACCTCCTCTCTTCAAACCGGTTCACCTTGTTGGCTTGAGGCACCTCAGCTTGGTTGGCTAAGGTGAGCTCCCCCTTTCCTCCAAACCCTTACTCCCCACTGCTGTCTTCACCACACGAGACCATAAGAGATAGTTTCCCCCCTTAAGTGTCACTAGAATCACCATAGACTTGGTTCCTTCCATCTGGAAGCTTTCCGAAAAGAAAAGATGTTCTTGATTGTGCTTTGTTGAGAGACGAAATCAAAACCCAGATTCGAGAGAACCAGGCTGATACCATGAAAGATTGAATATAATCTGAGAATAAACAGATAGAAGAGAGATTGGGAGAGACTAGAAGAGATTTAGAGAGTAAAGGATGAGACTTTTCTAAGAACCCATTTCGAGTATGAAGAACATGAAGAACACTTAGAGAGAAAAAGAGAAACTCGAAATACTTGCTTGATTGATTAATGAGAGGGGTTACAAATATATAGAAAAGGTTATGGCTATGCTTAACGGATACAAGATAAGGTTTCAACCTAAGCATGTGGTGTCAATGGTCTTGGGCGCGCCTAATTCAAAATACTTGGACCAGAAGCTCTACACGCTTGATTCCTTAGGCATCTTGACTAGATGCTTTAGGCCAGTCTGTCCAGACACGGAGTGCTCCTTATCCACAAGGTTCAGTGCACTTGGACACACAGAAGGAAGGAAGGTAAACCTTATCCTTGCGGATGTAACTTCTCTGGTTTTACCCGGAGTAACATTGGTCGTCCCAAAACTTACTTTTGGTTGACTATGGTTGTACGGCCACTTGTACGGCCTGACCTGTACGACCTTGTACGGCCTGACCTCGCTTGTACGGTCACCTCCAAACTTCTTCCTCTTCATCTCACAAGTCATTTCCAGCCCTCTTCATAGATCATAACCCCATCTCTTATTTGGTTCAACATCTAGTTGGCGAGTTGAGGTATTTCTGGTGTGTAATATCCAGAGTCTATGGGTGTCTAAGTTGGTGTGTCATATCCGATTTAGTCATCTAGGAGTATCAAGAGATCATCCATCCCTCTTGTGTCACCATTCAATCCACAAACCTTGAAGAACTTGAGTCTCGGATTCGTTCCTGCAAGGATTTATCCTCCCATCAACCAAAGAAGCATCCTAGGCATGTGTCATGTGGTATCAGAGAAACTTTGGTTAGGGAAGTCTCATTTTCTCTTAAAATCTTGTTGTTTCAGCCGTAATACTTCTTAATCATCTTGAATAAAAGTAGAACTAGAGATTTTCTTAGGGCTGCTCGTGTGCTTTGTATTCTAGGCGAAATTTTGTCTCTTTCCTTTTTTGGATTTATGCGAAAGACCTAATGTATTTTGTTAACCCTAGCCGCATAAGGTCTTTTCTTGCCAAGCAAGTATTGTTTGGTGTTGAATTTTAGTTCCATCTCGTGTTTTTCTTGTGTAGAAATCTGATAAAATAGGGTTCCTTGATCTGATTTCTGTCTTTAGGCTCTTCACATCCTTGATCAGAAAGTTTCGATTTGCTGTAATCTATTTTTGGTTTTGCAGATTGATTTCTTTGTTATCTCTATTTGCTTCAAACTCTTTGATCTCTTTTGTTAGAACTACTTAGTGGCTTAATCTTTCTCTTGTCTTAGGTACCATGGCAGGAGATCAGAAATAACACGTTCCTAGGATGCTTCTCTGGATTGTTTGGGATAGATCCTTGCGCAAACGAATCAAAAGACTCAAGTTTACCAAGGTTTGTGGATCGATTGGTGACACAAAGAGGTGTGGATGATCTCCTTGATACTCCTAGGCACTAGATCGGATATGACACACCAAACTAGAACCCTTAGTCGCCGGATATGACTCACCAGCAAGCTCTTGCACTCGACAAAGATCAGAGAGAAAGAGAGAATACAAAAGGTTTAGAATAAAAGACTGCGTGCCTTAGAATGAGGTTTAAATAGAAACCAAGGAACATGCTCCTTTAGGTTTCGAGAACATAATGAAATAAAAACCATAGTCTAAAACTTAAACTAAGATAGAAATGTGGTCGGTCCTAATATGCATACATGTCATGCATATACTAAGATACATCAACTAGGTGATTTGTGAAGCAAACTAAGGCCTCGTTAAAAACCTAACTTTAGAAAACCCATTGGGACAAAACCAAAGGTAGGGAAAAAGAGCACACTTAGGTTGCTTGCCTAGTTGATGATCAGCTTGATAAAAGAGTAGCTTGAATGGTGGTGAGTGTGTCTTGGTTGATCAAGCTTCGGCCAAGACAATCTTCTTGTATGAATGACATCTTAAGTAATCCTCCAATAGCTTCCTTGAGCTTCTTTGATCTGGAACGAGTCATAGGCCCTTCTGGAATGGACAAGGCATCTTCATCAATTGGTTTGTCCATCAGCTCATCATCTCCATTAGTTGGCTGGTCCATGATCACATCATCCCCTCCCTCTTGAAAAGGATTTGTCCTCAAATCTGGCTCATCTGCAACAAAAGGGATCAAGTCAGTAACGTTGAAGCTATTACTCACATCACACTTACCATGGAGGTCCAGTTTGTAGGCATTGTTGCTGATCTTCTTTATGACCTCAAAAGGTCCATCCACCCGCGGCATCAGTTTAGATTTCCTTTCATTTGGAAATCTTTCTTTCCTTAGATGCACCCACACTTGGTCACCAACTTCAAACCCCTTCTTAGGTTTTCCTTTGTTGGCATGTTTGACATACTGCTTTGTTTTATCTTCAATGTTGCGCCTAGCTTGCTCATGAATCTGTTGTACCATCTCAGCTTCTTCTTGCCATCCAGACTAACTCTTTCACACTCAGGTAATGGCATTAGATCCAAAGGAGAGGTGGGATTGAACCCATAAACAATTTCAAATGGTGAGTACTTAGAAGCAGAATGCATATCATGATTATATGCCAATTCACAATGAGGCAATTAATCTTCCCATGATTTCAAGTTCTTTTTGATGAATGCTCTCAAAAGAGTTCCTAGTGTCCTATTAACTACTTAGGTTTGTCCATCAATTTGTGGATGACATGTGGTTGAGAATAACAACTTAGTTCCTAGCTTAGACCAAAGGGTCTTCCAGAAATAACTTAGAAATTTAGCATCTCTATCTGACACTATAGTTCTAGGCATGCCATGTAAACGGACTATCTCTTTAAAGAACAAGTTGGCTACGTGCAATGCATCATCAGTCTTGTGGCAAGCAATGAAATGTGCCATTTTTGAAAACCTATCTACCACACCAAAGATAGAATCCTTTCCAGTTCTAGTTATAGGAAGTCCTACAATGAAGTCCATAGAGATATCATTCCATGGATGATAAGGAATAGGTAATGGAGTGTACAAACCATGAGATTGGACCTTAGATTTAGCTTGTTTTCACGTTACACCCCTTCCACAGATTCGTTCAACATCTCTCTTCATGTGTGGCCAAAAGAAGTGATCCTGCAAGACCTTAAGAGTTTTGGCAATCCCAAAATGCCCCATGAGGCTTCCTCCATGGGATTCCCTGACAAACAAATCTCTCAAAGAGCAGTTAGGCACACACAAACGATTGTCATAGAATAAGAACCCATCATGTCTAAAGTAATGCCCAGCAGCAAATTTCTCGCATGACTTGTATGCATCCCCAAAATCTTTATTTGTTTCATACATACCTTTGAGTTGTTCAAATCCTAATAGCTTGGCATCAAGAGTATTCAAGAGTACATACCTTTGTGATAGTGCATCAGCAACTATGTTTTCTTTACCTTGTTTATACTTGATGACATAGGGGAAAGTCTCAATGAACTCCACCCACCTTGCGTGTCTCTTGCTGAGCTTGCTTTGCTCTTTTAGATACTTGAGGGACTCATGATCCGTGTGGATCACAAACTCTTTGGGCCAGAGGTAATGTTTCCATGTTTGTAAGGCTCTGACTAATGCATACAACTCCTTGTCATAGGTAGCATAATTGAGGGTTGCGCCTCCAAGTTTTTCACTACAGTATGCTATAGGTTTCCTATCCTTCATCAATAAAGCACCAATACCAATCCCTGAGGCACACATTCAATTTCAAATGTTTTAGAGAAATCAGGGAGTATAAGGAGTGGAGATTGAGCAAGCTTCTCTTTAAGTGTTTGGAAGGCAGTTTCTTGTGCTTCTCCCCATTTGAATCCAACATCGTTCTTGACAACTTCAGTTAGAGGGGATGTTATGGTGCTAAAATCCTTCACAAAGGGTCTATGGAATCCAGCAAGTCCATGGAAGCTCCTTACTTCTCCTATTGTGGTTTGACTTGACCAGTCTTTGATGGCCTTAATCTTCTCCTCGTCCACTTTAACCCCATCTGAACTTACCACAAATCCTAGAAAAAACAAGTATTCCATGCAGAAGGTACACTTCTTAAGGTTAGCATAAAGCTTCTCATGTCTCAAAACATTAAGAACAGCCCTAAGATGGCCTAAATGTTCCTCAAAGCTTTTTCTATAGACCAGGATATCATCAAAGTAAACCACAACAAAATGACCTATGAGAGACCTAAGGACATGGTTCATCAATCTCATGAATGTACTAGGTGCATTTGTTAGCCCGAATGGCATGACTAACCACTCATATAGACCATGTTTAGTTTTGAATGCAGTTTTCCATTCATCACCCTCTTTCATTCTAATTTGATGGTATCCACTTTTTAAATCTATCTTAGAAAAGATGCTATAACCATGCAATTCATCAAGCATATCAGTTAATCTAGGAATAGGGTGGCGATACTTCACTGTTATGTTATTGATTGCTCTACAATCAACACACATGTGCCAGCTACCATCTTTCTTAGGCACAAGGAGCACTGGAACTGCACATGGGCTCAAGCTCTCTCGGATGTGGCCCTTCTCCATCAGTTCTTCTACTTGCCTTTGCATTTCTTTAGTCTCAACTGGAATAGTTCTGTAGAATTGACGGTTTTGGAGTGTTGATCCAAGAACAAAATCAATTTGGTGCTCAATCCCTCTTACTGGTGGAAGACTTATGGGACTATCTTCTGGAAAGACATCATCATAATCCTGTAAAAGAGAGACAAGTTCACTCGGGTATGCCGGTGGAAGATCAGTAATGGTTAGTAGAGATTCTTTAAAAACAAGCAATAGAACAGGAGTTTGAGAGTATAGAGTTCTTTTGATTTCTCCCTGTTTGGCATAGAAGTTATGCTGCTTGCTTTGATTTGGTTTGAGGTTGATTTCTTTCTTCTTTTGAACCTCCTTAGGAGTGAGAGGTACCAAAGTAGTTTTCCTTCCTTTGAACTCAAAGGAATGCTTGTTGGTATAGCCATCATGAACCACACGCCTATCTGATTGCCAACGCCGTCCAAGGAGGATGTGACTTGCTTCCATTGGTAACACATATGATGCGCCCTAGGACGCTTCTTTGGTTGATGGAGGATAGATCCTTGCAAGAACGAATCAGGGACTCAAGTTCTTCGAGGTTTTTGGATTGAATGGTGACACAAGAGGGATGAGAGAACTCCTTGATACTCCTAGATGATTAGCTCGGATATGACACACCAAGTTAAAAACCCTTAAGGCTCTGGA